>SJOL01010839.1:450620-477646 GCA_004794785.1 Opisthorchis felineus
TTTTTGAGTCATCAGGCAGACGCATTCCATTGAATCTAAGATGATAAACCTTTAGAATGCACAGTGATTTACTTACACGTTGGTAGTTGAGGGTCATTTACATGTTACTCCCACTCGAACTGAAGGTGACATATTTACATTCTCACGTATACTATACACTAAACAAGCCTCTTCGGAATTCTATCGCGGAATTATTCAATAGCTTCCTTGGTTTTCACATCGGTTTCGTGAGACACGTGCTCAAAAGATATTTCAGTATTTAATGTGAACCCACATATTCAATTGCTCCGTGTAATTACACCGGTATCCGTTTGAGATGCGGACCAAACAGAGTACATTTATTTGCCGTTCTACTTTCAGTTAAGGCATTCCGCTGCCAATGTGCTCCGTGAAACCTGGCTATTTTACAAACACACTCGTCTGGTCAAGCGCGTGAATGCGAGTCGCGTTAGACGACATCAACGGAAGTTCCTTGCGGCGATAAATCGGTTGGTTGGTGTACCAGTTTTTTTCAATTTGTTTATCGCATATATTTACCTCAAGGCATAAGAGAGGACAGAATACGCCATTTGACGCAGCAGAACTCTGCAGTATCTTTCCGGCCTGATGTCTCTCATGAGGTTCTAACTCACCCACCGGGCACCCTTCTAGAAAGTACGCCCAAAAAGTGCTTGTATGGTCCACAAGTCACTCCCAGGATACTTCTTCCAAACACAAGCTGTCTCTTGGCCCTGATGGAGAAGCATCTTTTATCCTACCTCAATTATTCACACTAGAAGAGAAACCCGAGTTTTACGCTTATTAGATTTCATTAACAGTGCTTGTCCTCGGTGCTAAAGTGACTTTTACCGCGGACAAATGAAGTACGAGACAACCACTCACCACCGGTCCATTTGAATATGAATCCTAAAAATTTCGCAACCATCCACAATCGGGCAAAAATTGTTCCTCAGGTTTCAAACATTCGTGGCTTTATCTGAATCGGATGTCTTGACAGGCGATCAACGTAGCCATGACAGTTGCTGAGTTGTCGTTCGAGACCTTGGGTAAACTGATCACGCTCATTTGGCCGTTCCAGTAAACAACCACTTAACCGAAGAAGGTAGATGTGCTCAAGCTCACTGCGATATGCAATTAAGTTGAATCGCGTTTTAGCGTGTTAACAGCATGTTAGCTGTTGAGGTTCCCGATACGGAACTTTTAGTCACGCGTAGGTTTGACGATCTGAAATATCAAAAGGAAGAATTGGGTTCGAGAGTCTGCGGTACTACTCACACGAAAAACAGTAGTAGTGGATATCCAGCTAGCTTGATTAGGTTTCATTTGCGAAGGGTGTTGGTACCGGTAGCAAAACCCAACAGGGAATGGATCGGGACCGCTGTTATTTCATGTAAACCAGGGACATCGGAGGCCATTCGAAGAATTCCAAACACGGCTAACATAAGAGTAGCTTTCCAGAGGGGAAACACTCTGCGCTCTGCACTGGTGCAATTGAAGGATCGCCTTCCGGCAAACAGAACCAGGGATTGTGTCTACAAAATTAAGTGTAACGACTGCACCAAGGTCTATATAGGACAGACGGCCAGAGAACTTCACATCAGAATCGGAGAGCACAGTAGAAAAATAAACAGGCCGCCGAGAAACGCGGATGAATATCAAGCGTTACTGAAAGACTCGGCAATTGCGGAACACGCACTGGACACTGGGCATAAAATAGATTTAGAAAATGTTGAGGTTCTGAGGCGAGGACTACGGTCCACATCACAGAGACTGATCGCCGAGGCGGTAGAAATCGCCAAGCATCCCAGTGTTAACAGAATAGAAGGCGTGGAACTGGCAAGCGTGTGGAGAACGGTCTTGGATCAATCGAGCTAACACGTGTTGGTGTGCGATTATCAGAAGGGGGAGTAGTCATCATCTGGATTCCACTTAACCTTACCCAACTCCCCTCCCCCCAACTAAATTCTCGCAAACCTCACAAGCCCACGAAGACCAAGGAAAATCTACCAGTGGCACCCGCGGTGAATCGTCAATGGAAGCACCCTGAAGTGGACGATTAAGGAACAAGAGCCGATCAGCACTAATTTGAAGCTCCTCTAACCTATCACTTCAAGATTTTGGCAACCACACCAACCGACAAAAGCCATTAATTGACACTCAACACTAAGCTAGTGAGATAATCTGAAGAGGGCTAACCGATTGGTTCTCCGTCTGCCTTATAACCTGGCCAATTTGGTGACCTGCTCACTTGGCCTGATGAAGCTTTTGTGTCAAAAGCGAAACGTTGCCCAATTAAAAACTACCGATTGTTTACCAAGCCCTTCTGAAACGATGACTTCTCAATCGGTTCCAAATTTTTTCCAATTGATTGAAAACAACTACGGACCATGTGTTCGCAAATTGTCCAGTGACTACGTTCGATTGGCAAGGCTAGAGGCAAACTGGGAGAACCACCGCATATTCAATAAAAGATGCTTGAAGCAAAACATAATCCCCACATCTTTACTGGTTAAGCCACCGGATACGTCACTCGTTTCTGCCCGAATAGCATTCTCAGCGGCCAAGTCATTCCTCAAACAGAGGATCTACTTGACTACTCGGCGTTTATCTGATATCCGTCACCACGCAAGTCGGCTCAATCAAGATCTTCAGACCGTACTCTCTCCCGCACACTTCCAGTTACTCCAAACCAAAGCGACAGAGGTGAAAACCATCCAAGGACAACACTGCAAAGAGAGGCAAATACGTAAGTTCGAAAACTTACTTTCTAAGACTCAGCTTTCTAGTGAGCTCATGACTAAGCCTGAGCCACCCACTAGCTATTGTAGCGTGGTAAATTTATCAAATAGACCGCTAAGTGAGGAAGAACGTTCTCTGTTAGAGAAGGGCTTGAATTTTGCAGTAAGCAAAAGGGTGATAAGGGCGGAAGAAATAATTCCTAGCGTTGAATCTGTGTTTCAAAAACTTCCGCCAATGGAAGCGGAAAAGCTACGGGTGCAGCTAGTCACAGTCCTGAAGTCCCAGCAGCCGGGAGCTCCAAATATTACACCAACAGAGCGAAGAGCGTTAAACACCCTAAAACAGGCGGACAACATAGTGATTACAAAGGCGGATAAGGGTAAGGCCACTATTGTCATGAACAAGAGTGATTATCTACAGAAGGTCAAGCAACACCTGGCCGAGGGTCCTTACCGGCAGATCGATAATGCGAATATTACATCTATAATGAATAGGAACAAAACTGAAGTTGGCAGGTATTTGCGGTCCGTGATAAACCACTTAGGGCAAGGTAATTGGTATCGATTGTACCCCAAAAGTGCAATCCAACCACGGCTTTATGGCCTACCAAAAATCCATAAACCAGATGTTCCAATAAGACCGATAGTAGACGGAATAGGTTCCCCACCGCATGAGCTAGCCAGATTCTTGGCAAGCATTCTAAAACCCCTAACCGGGAAGTCTAGTACTTACATTAAGAATTCATATGACTTTGCCAACAAAGTTGCGGGTGTTGCCGTTGAACCAGATGACATCCTTGTGAGTTTCGATGTCAATTCGTTATTTACAAATGTGCCAAAAGAGGACTCTTTAGAAATAGCCAAGCGACTGCTACTAGCGGACACCACCCTTTCAGAACGGACACAGCTCACGGTAGATGAAATAGTGGAAGGTATAAAAGCATGTCTGGATCTCACCCACTTCGTTTTTGACTCAGTGGTTTACACTCAAGAACAAGGTCTAGCAATGGGATCTCCGATATCCCCGGTGTTGGCAAATATATTTATGGAAGAATTTGAACAGAGAGCTTTAGCCGGATTCCCATACCCACCTAAGATATTCTGGCGATATGTAGATGACACTTTCGTCGTGATGAAACGGGACAAGGTTAGTGAGTTTTACAACTATCTGAATGAACTGAGTCCACACATTAAATTTAGTATGGAGATAGAATCAACCTCAGGTACACTGGCCTTTTTAGACTGCATGACACATAAGGTCGGGGGGAAACTAAAGACTACAGTGTACGAGAAGCCAACCGACACTGGGGCAGTTTTGAACTACTCGTCTGCCCATCCGAAGTCGGTATACGCCAGTATTGCCTCATCAATGTTTAGGCGTGTAAGGGCCCTGTGCACAGAAGAAGCTGATCGGACAGCGGCCCAAATTGAAGTAAAGAACAAACTTCGAGGCAGTGGATATCCAGCTAGCTTGATTAGGCGGCAATTACGAAGGGTGCTGGCACCGGTAGCAAAACCCAACAGGGAATGGATCGGGACCGCTGTTATTCCGTATAAACAGGGGACGTCGGAGGTCATTCGAAGAGTTCTAAACACGGCTAACATAAGAGTAGCTTTCCAGAGGGGAAACACTCTGCGCTCTGCACTGGTGCAATTGAAGGATCGCCTCCCGGCAAACAGAACCAGGGATTGTGTCTACAAAATTAAGTGTAACGACTGCACCATGGTCTATATAGGACAGACGACCAGGGAACTTCACATCAGAATCGGACAGCATAATAGAAAAATAAACAGGCCGCCGAGAAATGCGGATGAATATCAAGCGTTATTGAAAGACTCGGCAATTGCGGAACACGCACGGGACACGCGGCATAAAATAGATTTAGAAAATGTTGAGGTTCTGAGGAGAGGATTACGGTCCACATCACAGAGACTGATCGCCGAGGCGGTAGAAATCGCCAAGCATCCCAGTATTAACAGAATAGAAGGCGTGGAACTGGCAAGCATGTGGAGAACGGTCTTGGATCAATCGAGCCAACACGTGTTGGTGTGCGATTATCAGAATGGGGAGTAGTCATCATCTGGATTCCACTTAACCTTACCTAGCTCCCCTCCCCCCAACTAAATTGTGGCAACACTCACAGTCCCACGAAGGCCAAGGAAATTCTACCAGTGGCACCCGCAGTGAATCATCAATGGAAGCACCCTGATGTGGAAGATTAAGGAACAAGAGCCGATCAGAATTCAACAGGGCGACAGCGGGTTAATTATACTCAGTGGGTTTGCCTCGTTTGTTCGTCGGCATTGCCCTGCAACAACCACGCACTGATGCTGTCTTCCCGACTGGTGACGAAGGTTAAACGCTCGAACTGGTGAACAAATGAACAATCACCTGATCAGCAGTCAGCAAACCCAGCAACATTTTGGAATGTCCACCTACTTCATGGGGTAACCAGCAGATTGTCGGTCAGATTTTTCTGACCAAACAAACATCAGTCAAATACTCTCATTTGCCAAAACTCTCATTTAAAATGTCTTTCTTCAACTAGATGTGCTATACCAGGCCACCTCGTGTTTCAATTGGTGCGATATTCGAGATATCGCAGCACATTTTCTAGACATAACATACTACTCATAAGGTTGCTGAAAGATCTTCGGCAGCTTCCCTCTTTTTGGAACTCATCAGGCAGGGGCAGTCGCTGAGTTTCCGTCAACCTTATGTTTCCCTTCAGCCAAAATTGAATGGAATTCTCCAATTAATCTCATTTACATGCAACTTTGGTTTTGAAGGGGGAGACTCAACTGAATCTAGTCGAAATCAGATGAGAGATGAAGCGCCTATCTGATGAGCCACAATGACGGCGAAACCGCTCGTGTGCTGTCGGAGGGTTTTCAGCAACCTTATTAGTAGTGTTACTTCCAGAAAAATAGTCAAATTAAGTGACTTTCAGAATGGATAATCAAAGAGACGTGCTTAACTTATCCTTAATTTACTGGACGATTTCAGAACTAGGCTTGTAACACTTTTTTTCATCACAGCTAATCTCTTAAAATTTTGAAAGATTTTGTTTAGACGAAAGGGGAAACTGAAAAATGTTTCGACGGACACTGCTGTTTGAATAAATGCATCAGTAAATTTGGTCTGGAAAAACTTACCAATAGTTCAAAATTCCGAACTGTGTTTAAGTTGCGTCGGACTAAAGATGATTATCACGTTTGCTTTTCACTGGTGTTTTTGCTACGGCTTCGAACTGCCCGTTGACCTTGAGTTTATGGCGAATGTTCTTTAAGCGTAGCTGGAATTTTCGAAATTGTCAAACATTGGTGAATCTCATAATACTCGTCTTGGTGACAAGATCAACTTCATGCGGTTTTCCGACCGATTAGAACACATCGGACGTAGGTATTCAGGTCTGTCGACTGAGCTTCTTTACAAATTCTCCTAACTGCAAGTCATGCGTCACATCCGACTGAAAACTGAGCGACCTGTAAAGAATGTCTTTCGACGTAAAATCTTGTTGAAAAGACAAGTGTGACGACAACGATCCTTGACAACAAATGACATATGATATTTACGAAAGTTTGACACACCATACTTCTAAGCGTTCAAAAGAGGAGCGTTTACTAATTTTAGGATTCAAGTATGGTGAAATCAGGTTGAAGAAAGCTTTGTGCACCAGTATGCAAATATTCAGCGTGACAAATTGCAGTGCAGGGAAATTCTGGCCGTCAAAATTCACGAAAATGGGCAAATACTAATTTTTTGAGAGTGTGGACAGGCACACTTAAACCGAAGGCAATTTTCTATGGTGATATCGCCCTATCAGTGGAGTTAATCTCTGCTGAAAAGCCGAAAAGCTCTGTACAGCTGTTTCATTTATGTTGGGAATCATCAGCAGTGCGCACCTCATGAAAATCAGAGTGTTTTGAACTCATGACCTTCCGGCCAGCGGTTATACACTGAACGATTTGGCCACAAGGAGCTGATCAGTATTGTGATTAGCTCTCACCGACACAGCACTTTGTGCCACCCATCCTTTAGTCGAGGAATCACGTGGTCACGTATTGACTGGCTACTCGAGTGATGACTTCTCATAAAGAAGTTTGTCCTGTTAGGTATCCTCAACCAGAGATTGATTCAAGTAGGGCTGTACAAAATTACGGTTAGCTTCTGTCCCGCAGGATGGCGACTTTAATCTGATTCGTGCTACATAAATAAAAGTGGATTTGGACGAAGAATGTGTTGAGTACCCGAAAGAGATGTGACAGTAAAATTGGAGAAAGCACGATTTTGTGTGTATGATAGAAAATCAATACGGAATATCCTGGATACTCCACCACTTAGTTGAACGTATTCTGCTAACTTTACAACAAGGTAGTGTTACTTCTCAATGAGTATGAGGAACGAGTCACCAGAAGATTCATCCAAAGTGGAAAGACCGATTCGGTGATGAACCTCATAATACGGTTTCTTGGCACATACAACTGACAAAGTCTTCTTGGTTGGAAAGTTACAGGTCAAACGTTAATGAACACGACTTTTTCTAGACAGGACTACGCTCAGATACTTCACAGTGGAATCGGAACATCTTTGATAGTGAGTTAAGTGTAAGGTGGCAGAACATGTTACATTGCCTGCTGGATCGTATAGTGGACAACTTCTGTGAATATCTCACAAGTTCATCCCGGCAGCCTTACTACTTCAGATGTGGCTGGGTACTCCGGCAGGTTAAACGGGTTGTGACACCAGCAAAATGATTTGATTAGATAGGTAAATTAAAAAAGTGCATGCAACTGAATAACAGCACTGAGAATAAGAGATGTGGTACAGACTGTTGAGGCGCACCTTGTTCCGTTTGCTTTAATCTCCTCTTAGCAGCTACAACAGACAGATACTATCAAACATGTTTGCATAATGCAAGGCAAACGGTCATCCAAACTCCTCAAGGAAACAAAATCTGGGATATTTTGTCCATTTTCCACCACATGAAAAGGTGCCATGACCGTAAAAGTTAAGAACGTCAGTGATAGAACATCGAATTCCTCAGTTGATTGATGTTCTGTCGTGAACACTATGGCTTTTTCTCGCCTAACGAACTTCCCTTATCAGCAAACCCTGTTTATTCTTAAAATATATCCTAGAAGAGAGTACCCCGATACAGTTGTCAGTGAAATTGAATGAGGCACGTCTGCACACAGGAAATGTCGTGCTGCTGTTCAGAGATGTCAAGTCTAACTGAGAATTAAGTCGTGTATGCGAGTGAAAATATTAGGTCTTAAGGGCGAATAGGCGAAACCTTTTACGTCCAACGTTATCTGCCTATCGAGCCATTAAAAGACGTTATATCTGAAAAGGAAAAAGAGCACACTGGCTGAGATAATCCGTGAATTTTAGCACTGGATTAAACAAGTTTTCAAAAAGCCGGGATTGTCAACTGCTCCATAACCTGATTTGTTATTCCAACGCTGTAAAGTTGAGGGGTCCTGAGGAAACACGAAGAACAACACATTTCCCTGCGATCACCCATTGTTCCATGGTTGGCTGTATGATCTACTCTTAAACATTCATTCAAAAGATTTCAGTATGTATACGGTTATACAATCAGTATACAACCATAGTCCTATAACGCTACTTTTTGCATTATATACACTGGTTATTGATCAGGTGGTTGTTGATCTGTTCCCTCAGCTTGGCAATTTACTTGCAGACTTTCGTCACCATTCGATGAAACACCATCAGTTGGGTAGGTGAGGGTTCATAATACAGTATATATATATATATATATATATAGCCGCTCAGAAAGTTTATTCTGCAATCAGGGATCGCTGATGGAATTTTCAACTTATCGACACCTTCCGCCAGATTTACGGCCCATTCCTTTGGGTGCCCTTTTACGTCCATAATATTTGTAGCCGCGTTCAGGACGAGTTAGATGAATCCTAGAACCAGGAGCGCAAAATACACGCAGGTATTGATCAATTTCGGGTGAGGACTCACCATGAAAAATTAAGAAATTAGATCCCCAGATAAAGTAAGGGGAGATTTCGTCATGTAGGTAGAGTCACTCTATGCTGAAGCCCAAAAGATACTTATTGGAAATAAGCAGCAATGGGCATCTCACGAAACTCCTGGGACTTTCGAATGCGTGGCCTTCTGACCGAAAGTTTAAGGCCGCGGTTCCGAAGCTCTCGTGAGTTTCATGAGGTACGCACAGCTGATGACCCCAATAAAGATGAAGCTGCTATACAGAGTTACTCGATATCTCAGGATAGACTGGTTTGATAGACAAGACGAAGCCATCATAAGAAATTCCGAGTGTACTTTCAAAGACATTACTTACTAGCCGGATACAGCATCGCAATCTAAACTAATCTAGTTTTCAGTCTGGCCTGCGGATTGCAGCTAAGACGGGCACAGTTCCACAGGGATAGAACATCGAAATTGAGGACTTATGCTTTGGGTCTTAGTTTTTTTTGCCTTGTGAAAACCGCGCGAACTGCTTTCCAGGAGGTGCCCCTAGGAACTCAGCAGTTTCGAATAATTAAGTTGATGTGGGCGTAACAAACAATCAGGAGTCGTTTGTTATCATCCAATTCCGGCAAGCAACGAAGGCCTATTAAAGGTTGAAAGAAAACACTTTTAACCGCTTCCTTTTCAGTTTGCTGCTAGTCGTTTCACTATTATGAATTACAGGGAATTATGAAGTTAGAAATCTAACGTATTATATAGTTATCATGCTTACTTGCAATGATTTTTGTTTGTAGCTTGCGGAAGGCAAAAGATGACCAGAGAAAACTGAAAGAAGATGCCAATTCCATGGTAGATCTTGCAAAGGTAGGACATTTTTATATTGAGTACGGCTCACGTTATTAGATTTTGAATATCACTGGGCTATCTATTTATCGAATAAGTTTACGTTAAGTTTCTGGTTCTCGGTATCCAGATGACAAATGTTCTAATGCTGCCGAAGCCCTTTTTGCGATTTGATGAAGGGAGATTCCTTGCTGCAGGTTTACGTCAGAAATTGCCTCTACAGACCACCTTTGGTGAAACCGCCTACTGCGATAGTGGGCAGAGTTGAACGTTAACTAGCTGGGGAGTTGAAGCATCACTGACCTACATGTGATTATACTTGGAAACAATTCGCAACTATAGACCCCAAAGTCGAAAACGTAGATGGTGAAGTGGCTATTTCCCTTAGACAAAAAGGTCTACCTGTGGTAAATGCACCAATAATAACAAGATGATCGTTCGGCTGTAGTATTCTTTTGGTGCCTTGTTGCCATGAAATCACGAGAGCGGAGATACTGCCAGATTAGAAAGGAGCAGTCAATATGTCCGGGGTTGGATTCGAAACATGTAATGTACCTGGAGGTTTCAATCAACAACTCGGCCCGTTATACTTCCCATATAGCAGCAAGCCCCTCGTTTTCTCCAAACACACATTATCAGCCGGACGAGAAACCTTGTATGCTGCGTTACAGTCTCGAAAATCTTCTAAAATGCTATTCGGGTACTTTCACTTGAGACGGGATGTTGTCAAGAAACTCAGCTGAATGGCATTCTTTTCGTTTCACTGTGCGTTGCTCAGTATTGTTTTTAAAAAACAATCTAAATAGCCCCGTTTCTTCTTATCCCTCAGTTGCAAACTGGCATTCACGAAGTGGTCACCTTCATACGAAACGATCAGGCAATTTTTGTACAACGTCTTGTATCGGTGGAAAAGTGCTTAAATCAACTTCAGGTAGGGTTTCATGGTTTCCAGTTTTGTAAACATCTATCTTTTGTGTGTTATTTCTACCCCCAAGACTTTTGAAGAAACAAGGGACCCTGTTGAGCAACTGTTACCTTCAGAATAACGGATTACCTCAGAAGATCGATTTGGGCAAAACCAAAGTGTCAATGGAAGAAACATCCGGTTTCATCTGCTCCAACGCGTCTAATCCCGTCTGTTTGCGGATGAGACAAGGTTCACACCAGCATATTCAGTCTCATTACTGGCCAACCGAGCTTTTGTAGGAACACGGGTTATAGTTGGGTGGAGAAATTTATAACTCAGCATTCCGTGATCTCGCCACATTTCCAAGAGCGAATATCAGAAGGAAAGTTGACGGCTGATTGCTCTTAAAGCAACCAGGCGCTCTTCTACAGGACCCAGTTTTTGGTGCATGGAAGGATCTCTATTGAGGAAATAATTCATTATTAAGTTGTAGTCCCTCTTAACACGCACAATTTACCCGTTTTAAACGTGTTTAGAATTCCGAAACTGACAAAAGTGAAGGGTAGGGAAATTTCTGTCGGCACTTTTGAACTGTTTCACTCATGTGGATCACTTTTTACACTCTATTTCCTCCTTATCTGCAGGTTCAATTATCACAACTACCGGGTACCCTCACCGAACTACTCCAGTCTCCTAATCGAATAACAGAGGTAACACCCGCTCAAGATATTTTGGAGGATGACTGCCCGTCTAGTTTTAATCCCGCCAATCAGAGTACCCCACCTAGATCTTTTCCCAATTTGTAAACAACGGCAAACAGAGACAACGTCATTCTGTCACATTTTGCACCTTTTGGTCTTTCAGCCGCTTACTACAAACGAACTGAATAAAGATATTGTTAAAAACCGAGCAACAACGCCAACACCACCAATGTGGATAACTTGTACATTGAATCCATATATTTAGAGTTGAATTTGTGGTACCAAGCTTCAGTCTTTGGGGCTTTTCAGATTTGGATAAAGGACGAACCAATGGGGCTTTATTCATTCATTTAAATTGCTTTTTACCTTATTAATTAGTTTAGTTACTTTTTTAGGGTAGTAAATGTGAGAATGTCTTCTGGAACGTGGAAAGACCTTCGTTTTTACCTGTTTGAATCTATTCAGGTTCTGTGCACGTGAACACCTAAGAGTCAAGTATGTCGTTGGCAATATGTCTGAATATTGGTAGCTCGGATGAGCTTATTGCCTGTGGACCAAGTGACAGTTGGTCTGTTTGCCGAGTTTAGCAAATGGTTTGCAAACATTTCGTCACCATGAAAGGGACACTGTCAGTGCGGGGACTAAGGCATAATGACGATGTCCCTCTCATGGTGACGAAACGTCTGCAAGTCAATTGCCAAGCTCGGCATACAAATCAACGACCTTCTGATCCACGACCAGTAACCAAGGTGGGTCCTTGCATCGAAAACTGGTCGTGTTTCAGACTTGACCAGAATAGGTAGTCAAAACCAATTGGTTTGTTTTTAAATGACTGCAGTTGGTAGCAAGTAGGCATGTTCTTGTATTATCTGTGGACTGTCGTCGTTCACTTAGGTTTGCAACATAATATCACGAGTTTCATCCGAGCCTGCGTGATGAAGCAGTATCTACAAAACTTGATCTCACGGCGGCCGGTCAGTGTCCGGGTGTAATTGTTGAATTCTGGTTCATTCTTCTTAATCAAGCGGGTGACTACACAGCGTTATTTCCCCTCGTCGACTCGAAACTTAACATGTCGAGTAGTTTGCCCAGTGTAGACGAAGTTGCAATTAGTGCAGCCCATTTGTGCGTTGTCTCTTGTGCGCGATAGTCGTCTCTGGGTTGTTTTACGCCTAAACTGCCATGACGATCTCTGAGTGGAACGCCACGCAGCTCATTTTCATGCATGATATCGTGAAAGATTTTTTGTAATGCGCACGGGGGTTAATTTTCGTTAAAAGAACGCTCACTGATGACGCAATAACTGGCGATTCGAATTTCGTCTTGTAAGTGAAACCGGCCCATACTGAAAAGCTCAGAAACTCCGCACAGCTGCTTCATTCCATAACTGGGGAAAATGGTCCAGCAGGTTTCAAGCGTGCTTGTCAATCGATCAACACAAACAAGAGAGTTACTGGGTTATCTTTCGAGGAGTCGGGTAAACCAGTCACATCGCCCGAACAGTGAACAGGTTCGCCAGCTCAGACGTGACAGTTCAGATGCGTCCAGTGCCAGCTGGCGGAGTAGTGGCAACACACTCGCCTTGCATTTCGGATCCCCAGAGTTCAGCCCTCCATGGCCAAGGATATACACTGCTGATGAGCTCTGATATGAGCGAAACTCGAATCCAGTGCTTCCCCCGTTTGGTGTGGACTAACCAGAATAATTGCGCTAAAACAGAAAGAGGACTTTTTCAAACGATGGTAGTGTGAACGTGAATCCAACCTCCCAGCTGATTGTCTCCGAACCACTAGCTTGGGGTCGCAGGTTTGCGACTCACTGAAGTTTCATGGGATAATCCTCCAAGCATTTCCGATAAAGGTGCAACGACTGCACGGTGCCCCTCCACTTTTCAGAGTAGATTGGCCTCACTTACCGGACGAAATCTCAATTGAGACTTACCAAACCGCTTAATAACTGCCTGAACGGTACCATAATAACGTTACACATTGAGCTTTGATCGTTTTACTCGGTCCTATTACAAACAACTACCGTCTTTCCCGGTAAACTTCCCAATTGTATCTCACCATTAATTCCTTGGGCTTTATGATCATGTTCAAGCACGAAGGGAATAGGCCGTAACTTCAGCAGACTATTCGGCCACCGTGGTGCTAAAACTGATGCATTTGCGCACAATGCATTGTTTACTTCCTGGAGTTTTCGGGTGAATCTGACTTCTTGTGTTCATTGTCCAATAAAATAGTATAATATCCCTTGACATTATATCATTTCTGTGAAGGCCGAGTGGCCTGGTTACGCTTAGTGTGTACTACCCAGCATGTACTCTGGAAGTTACACGCCCCCCGAAGGTGTTGAAGACCTTAGTGCTATTGGTTGACTCAAGGGGTTAAGTCGTTCTAACAGACGCCCACTGATCGCGTACCAATGCTGATAGGAAGAGCGCCTACACATGCCGAGCTCCCATGTTGAACAAAGCGAACTAAACGGTTACAAGCTAACCGACACCATCTGTTCAGAATTTAGTAAGGTAAACATTCCTAAACGATCTCTTGAACATTCGTGGACGCTGCTTGATCACTGAACAATAGTGAGCAAACAATACAAAGCAGTTCAGTAAATTCCTTCTATCAGATAAAGGGAATGCTCGTTTAACATTGACCGGGCACTACTCACATACTCATTAGTAGTGTACACCGTTACACCTTTAAGTGGAAAAAATGGTCTGTGAAAACAACCATTTGTTATAACTCGATCCGAAGGGGTCTGCTTTATACATGTTTTTTAAGAGCTAAACAATATATGTGCACGTAGTTTCCCCTGACACGAAAACCATTTACGATGAGCAATCCAAACAGATTGGTTTGGTGAGGGTTTGTCTAGGGTGGACCTTCTGTAGGCCGTACGAACAATGGTTGATAACACAATGGAATATTGGGGGTAATGATGTGATGCTGCGACCACCCCTTGTAAGGCCTTCAACACTACCAAAACCAGTATCCCCTTAGTAATATTAGAATAGCTGTGTGGGGAAGCCTGCAATTTAACAACAGTGCCTGAAACAGCATGGGTGACTTGCGTTTGATTCAAGGTTTAGGGGCCTCCCCTCGTCTTCAGAGGGCTAAACCATTTCAAATCGGCGTGTATTTTCATCTTGCCCACAAATTTGAGCTTTCAAGTTCCACAGCTCTATCATGAAGTCTGGTTTTGGGGCCTGGTTTATGGCCTGCTCCCATTGATCATAGAACCCACCTCTTGCAGCTGAGTCACTTACACGAATTGAGCGCAAACATCCATTACACTCAAGTTCAAGGGGTCCTTTGAAAAGATCCACCGAAAGCCTTGGAGATACTGGACTCTGGGCAGTGTGAGAGCCGCTATTTACTACATTTGTAGCACTGTGGATGCCGGAGTTTTCCGCTGGTCCGCTGTGATTATAATCAGTCCGTTCCAGCAACATCATTTCGTAGCGTACTTGGCTAAGGTAATTGCCTCTTTGAGAGACAGCTGATATATGAGCGATTGTCATAGATACTGCACACGCAGATGTCTTGGTTATAGGCGTCATCCAGGTTATGAGAATTACAATGGGGAACTTTTTTCTTACGTCGGCTTGCTTTGAGGTTGACCCGTCGGCTGGGGCGGCAAAGAATGCATCGACTTCCTGAAATGCCGTAGAATGCATGGCATCGTATGCTAAGGCCAATGAAGTTTTATGGCGATGTGTTATCGATTGCTTTTCCAGCGAAACCGAACTTTCGGGTAGGGATGCATTTCTAACCGCTGCACAACCAACTTCAAACTCCAAACAGAAGGAAACATGTAGAGAACAGGCAGTCAGCGATGCCAATATGGTCATTAGGTTTAGAAAGTAATCTTATTCGCCCAGTCCATTCAGTCTAGTTTATGTTTCGCATGCTGTTGATGCGAAATCAAGATCCAGCTAGGTATCTTAGACGAATAACCAATAAATGGTCCACCAGGTCCTAGCATCTGAGACCTGCTTTCACACTTTCAGCTGAACGAAAACACCATCACTAGAAGGCTTCCTCATCACAGACTACAGGATAGCAGTTCACGTAAGATTATTTCAGTGCGGTATACAGGAAGCATTACTCGTTTCCAAAAACCTGCTGAGAAGTTCCTTGTTTACCTGTTTGAACGGTCAGATCCAGATATGAACATACAGTTGTCTGTCAAAACTAGCCCAGCAATGCAGCCAAAATTGACCACATGTGAGAGTTTGTCTCTGCTGAGTGGGAAACAATGGACTATTTTGTACATGCACTACTGAGTGTGACACACTCCTCTTCATGTTTCGATTCCTTGCAGAGACGAGATCAACCGGTTGAGAGTTGTACATAGTTCCTAATTTGTCAAATCCAGTTCCGAGTAGATCAGCTTAAACCTGACCAAGTGACCGTGAGAACCGCTGTGTTGTGCCAGACATCTATGGGTAACAAAAATTGGCGTGAACAATGCTCACAGAATTGCTGAATCCGATGGTGTCGAAATGACTTGACTGTATCGTTGTCGATGATGTTGGTCACATCTAGATAGATACCGAGATTGGTGGGCTCCTCATTGTTTCCTCCATATTTCTCATGTAGAATATCTACTAAGAGGTTAAACCACGTATACTCAGTTTCTGAGCGAATAATTATTGATCTTACGAACATTTGAAGAAAGCGCGGACGCCATAAAGCGAACTGCATGACCTCTTTATCTATTTTATTAGCGTCTTAACCTACATTTATCCCTCGAAATTGGTCTGTGGCTGAGGTTGATGCCTCTTCAAGTTCCTGAGATTCAATACGACTTTCAAGGTTACATGTAAAAAACGACTGTTGTTGGAGCACTATTCATTGATTTGCTCAAGCTTTTCAGAGCTGAACCGTTGTGATACTTCATACCTTAGTGAGTAAAGTGCTGTGTTTCTGAAACCGAATGTTTTCAACATAGTGATGATGATGCATGTTGTTTATGGTTGTGAGAAAAAATATCCGTTGCGCTAAGTGGTAAAACCTATCCAGTTGCAAGTCAACCAAGGAGAAAAAAGCTTATACTTGTGAACAGAATGAGAGAAGATATATGCAGTTCATCCAGCTGCAAGGGTACTCGTCACAATGAGGTCAAGATCCAGTATGGCCCGTGGAAAACCCACACAGTCAAACGACGAACGCTGTCCCCCAAGTCCCCTTGTTAGTCCACATGAAGTCCTAGTTAGTGACGTGCTATGCATGCGGCACAGCACTGTTCAAAGACAGTCTTAGATCGTACGTACACTGTGATTACTAGTGAGGTGATGGTTGTTTTTGGCTTGTGCGAACGTGTCTTACTCTGTTCAGCTCAGAAGACGACCTGGACAGTAGAACTGAGTCCTTCTAAGACTGTAACACACATTAGTGCATGTAGCCTCTGTAGTGAGATCAACCCAGCTTGTGCGTCTGATGAAAGATATCGGAGAATTAAAGCTTTGATAATGGATTCATCTGGAAGATGTTTTACATTAGCCCCTGGGTGACTAACGGTAAAGTTGTCCTGAGAACGAACGACAGTAAAACAAAGCTATGCAGTAATAAATTTATGCACATTCCGTTAGTAGGATAAGGCGGGATAATGAGCAACCCGATAAACGTTTTGATGTTGGACTTCCAGAAACTGCAAGGTTGACGGAAGCCAGATAAAGGTAAGCAAGCAGTTCTTCAACTGCGACTTCAACGTTCATCTAAAAAAACGGATGAAGTTAGAAAGCACCGAAGAGGTGATATGTCCCCATAAAATCGTAATGCATCGAATCCTGGGAGATCGCTTTAAGTTCAGCCAAAGTGATTAGCTTTGTTTCCAGCAATGTTCTACTCAATTTGGTTCGTACTGAAAGCTGACTAAAGGTAATCGGGACGAGGCTCAACTACTGGTGTAAGGAGGAAAGCCCTTCACTGCTAAGCAGTTCCATCAATCCCGTAATAAACCTCACCTCCCGTTAGACGCGCGGCGGAGTTACGAGAAAACCACATACTACTCGCATGCCTCAGCAGTATTATCTGCTGTTACTCTAGTGTTCGAATCATCATCACTAAAGATGAGGCAAAGCCTTCCAGAAGGGAACCTGGCTGACTAAAAGGATTCCGTTTGTTACGACTATCAGTTAGCATTTCATCTAACGGTGCTGCGAAATGTGCGCGACTTGGTTTTCAACTGTGCACAGAGTACCGGTTACATTAATTTCACTCTGTCCGACCTATCACTGTATTTTGCAGCCACGTGTAGCGGTTGTTTGTCGACAGTTTGGCAATTCGAATCAAGATACGATTCTTCAGGTGTAGTCTAGCTGTGCTGAAAATTTGAGAAGCACGTTTTGGCAACCATCAACAGTATCTATCTTATGCACCTCTAGGTAGACTTGAACACCTACCATCTGGTTAGCGGCTGATGGATAAAGGATGGCTGTTTGCTAAAGTCTGACGAAATATAGAGCCACTTCCATATTTCACTTCACGAGCCCCGTCTCATATGGGAGGCTCAGGCGATTTGTGAGGTTTTGTCCACTTCAAGTGCGAGTTACTCACACAGCTGGTTGACCACTCACAGCCAGATGGTACAGCACCAAACTGCTAACCGGAAGTCCACCCGTTCGACCCATCTCATGGACTCCTGAGATACGTACCAAAGCTGATTCCCAAAAGCGATGAAACAACGTTCCAGTGTCTCTCGGATTCTCAGCCTAGGTTAATCTCACCTATAGGATGAAATCGTCATCAAGATTAAGTTGGATCACGTCACTGGAAGCTTTGTTTGTCGGTCTGCTTGTTAGACAAAGTTCCAGTTATCTATTCGCACTATCAGTGCGTTAGGTAAAAGCTGAGTTTTTTTACACCAACAACGCTAGAAACAGTTACCTGGAGACATGCGAACGGAAAATGGCCGAAACAAAACTGGTGTATATACAGAGTCGTCAGATAACATACCTAGGCCTTCCGTGACCACTATTTTCGCAGGCTGAAAATAATCGATCACTGATTTTTGCTAGTTCCAAGCAGGCTATGTGTGAGAAAACTGATTAAAAATTTGCCGCCAACCTCAACTTTTGAAGGATGTGGCAACCATCTGGAGACCAGCTATAGACCGAACAACTACATAAACCATTTCGAAAACTGACCAGTTCTAGTGGTCGTTACAAGAGGGATCAGCCAAAACCGAATCGCTTGGGCGGAGTGACTGAAGGATGTTGGGGCTATATCCTGTTTATCTCCAAGTCAATCACACGGCTTACTAGCCACCCAGTGGCAGAATAACATAGTTCTCAATTTCTAAGCCTTAGAGCCCTAGTCGAGTCTCTTTATGATTCGTGAGCTGCGCAATGTCAGTGATTCTTAGCAAGGACGAGCCAGTTGCACAAAGATTTGTGGCCTCTTTCAGCTAGATGGAGTTTACCTGCAGAGTGAAAACTCTATTAGGAGTAGCAATGTTAAGTTGTTCTTGACACAGCAACCCCTTCAACTGTTCCAGTTACAAATCGAGAGAAGCCTATTTGAATCCAGAATTTAAGAATACTTTTAAATTCCACCTAGAAGAAATTGGTCAGCTAATGTAGATTTCACAACACCCACATTATTTTCCCTGATGTCTAGTTTCTATCTGTTGCTTCGAACATAAGCCGAACTGTTACATGAATCAGGTTGGAGGGGACGGAGAACAATCATTTATCGACCTAACATGCCTAGGTCTTGTCACTGTTACATTCTGCTAATGACACCATAAGGACGTCAGGATTTGCCGCTCTTTTGTCGTGAGGAAAATCCCTAATTTAAATACAAGCGTTAATCGGAATTTGTATCAAAATTGTATGAAAATTACCGCCCCAAATATCAGCTTACATAACTACCAAGTTTTTCCGCAACGAAAATATCCTTTCCTCTGCGCTCAGAGGAAGGATAATTTCACTGGATGTATGAAACCTCCTTCTGAGACGTCGTCACCAGAGGAATTAGTCAATACGTTACCATGTGATGTAGTTTCCCTTTTGAAGGACGGCTGTACAGCTTTTCAGCATAGACTAGATTTACTGACAGGATGAAATGTCTATTGGAAACAACTTACTCACAATCCAGACATTCGAACGAGTGTCTCACATTTGCTGTACAGCAGTGTTACCAATATGTGGATGTCCACCCATAAGTATGCCTTTGTATACTGCGGAATTCGGTTATTAGTCAGTTGATAGTTGATACTAAGTGCCTACCAACATGCTTCCGTTACAGTGAAAATTTTATTGTTTTGCTCTTAGTCTTCTGAGAACCGCTGGATAACGTCCAAAGTTTCGAACGTAAAAAGTGCCTCCTCCCTAATATAGTTGAGGATGGACTTTGCCAGCAGTGTAGTTCAGACAGACACGAACAATAATACAAAATATATAAAGTTTGCTAGTGCACTAGGCCGTGCAAAGTAAGACTGAAAACCTCAAACCATTTGTGTCTGTTCTCTTCAACTGAGTACCAACACATATGCAACTGGACACTGCCTCCGGCGGAACTTCGTTTTACCGTGAAAAATGACAACCTCTGAGTAGTCTCTTCATTGCACGTGGCTCCTCTGGTTTCAATAGACGAAGGTGCTTGAAACCCTAATGAGTAGTGCATTACTAATATACATGTATCGCGATATCTCGAATAGCGTAGAAACTGAAACATGAGGCGGCCTGGTGCAGCACATTCAGTTGCCTGGAAACATCACAAACGAGAGATTCCGCCTGGGTTCCAGGTCAGTATCTCGCAAAACCAATTTTGTTTGCAAATGAGTGTATTCCCTAATGATTTATGTTTTGCATAACTCATTTTTGTCAGCTGGAATGTAGATAAAACTTTGGATGCCATCATACTTTTTCCCAGAGCTTGCAAAAACAATCACATTTCTGTGATTTTTGGAGTGAAAGCATTGGTCTTCAGCAGTTTATTAACTTAGACATTAATATTTTGATGAGCGCCAGAGATAGGTTGCTTACATGGAGGAAATCACACAGTGAATTTGGTAATCACATGCGCCACAGCACGAGTCTATCCGATTAACGGCGCCTGCTAAATTTTGCCAGCCGACAGGACCAGAGATGCTTATCAGCCATGGAGAACAGACACAAACGATTACGTAAAGTGCATTCTGGGCGGCAGTCCCAAATCGTTTTAGTCATTTTGTGTTTACCGGGGACGGGTTGGTACAGGGACCGCTAGCTATTGCTGTTCTGTTTATCAAGTTTTACTAACAAACCAAAACCTTGCAGGTCCGTGTTGCATTTGAGTTTCGAGACGGCTTGGTTGTCAGGTATAACACTATCATACCCGTTCTGCAGACTGATCAATTCAATATGTCAAAGAATTTCGCAGCTCTCAAGCAGACTTACCCTTGATAGCATAGTTCTGCTAAGACTGATGAAAACTTTTATATCTCAGATATCGTATGAACTCAATAGTGAACCTGTCTTTCCGTACCACATTTGGTGGAGTCCAACATTGACGTTAGTTTAGTATTCACGGAATGTTTTTACCTATTGTTACCTTCAGATGCTTCTATTGGGTACCACAAACATCTGGTAGTTACCCCAGCGAATTTTAGGCAACGAAACTCGCGCGGAGCTCTAGTATCGACAACCCTTTAGTCCACAATTCATGCAACAAACATCCACATATATTCGGGGAGTAAATTTCCTCGAGCACCAAAGAGAATTAGCGTCGGTCAGGATGAGGATTTCAGTTTAGGATATTAAAGAACTTTACAGGCAAAAAGACTTTGTGTTCGTCAACTGTCCAACATGGTAACCATCTTGTGGCCTTCCCCTATTTTGCCATGTTTTCTGCCTTGTCGACCAAGTTATGAGACGAAACGTTGACTCTTCTGGTTACAAATGAACAAATAGAACAAGCTAGATGATCGCATTCTGATGTCAGGTAGACCGGTTGTAGCAGAAGATGCTCAACCAGTGCCCGCTTAGAACAACATCCAGGAACGGAAAGGAGTAGTGGCTTCTAAGTTATCCAGAGTGACATTAATCCCATCTGCTTGTTATCTTATTTGGATACAATCAACGCTCAGCTTGCCCACTGCCAAGGGAGGAGATGTTCTCAATGGAATATTTAATCGATTCTGACAGGTGTTCTCCTGACTATGTTACTTTGCTTGTCACCCGGTTGGTTCATGCTGTAACTTACCATGAGGCAAGTATATTGTTCATTGAAGTCAACGTGGTAAGAGATGAACAAGGATAGTCTCCAAAACCGCAGTAAGCCTCAGGACCTTTATTGTAAGAAGAAATTCTTAGTTAACAGGTTCCTGAGAAACTAACGAAATCCAGGACAATGCAAGGTGCATATAGCCCAATATAATCACAAGAAAGCTGCCATTGGGTAGCCACTCATGCGGTAGTTAAAGCGCGAATTTACTGCCCGGAAGGTCCGTGGTTCAGAACCAACCTCTGCATTTCGACTGCTTTCGTCTAGAGTTGGGCAAACTGGCAGTATCTCAGCCCTCGTGCTTCCTTCATGTGACATGCTAGCTAGGCACCGGAAGGGTTTACAGCTGAGCGATATATATATATATATATATATATATATATATATATTAAAAAAGCAGACGCAAGAAAGGAAGAGAGAAATACCCACAAAAGTGTGTACTGTTGACTCACCCTCGATTACGGACTAATCGTCGAGATCATGATTTAACTGGTTAGTTTTCAGTGACTACACCAGTGTAAAACAGTTTTTGTTTTCACCAGGAAGCTGGCGCCCTTCAGAAAGCACTTTTAGACGGGTGAGCGTAAACTGGCTGTATGTAAATAGATCGAAGTCGACTATGGGCGCGTGTACCGGCTCCAGAAGTGAAATCATCCGTCCAAGTGAGATTCAGGTATTATTGGCATTCGTCTCCAATATTTCTTACAAAGTGCCTGATGTACGATAATGGTAAATTCGCACTGCACTGAAAGTAAACCTTCAACGACCCCAAGTTAATGTCACGTGCGTTATTGAATGAGGTCTGGATATATACTAGTATGAAGCCGTTGGTGGCTGGACAGAATAGACGAAGATCATTGAATATCTAATTCCGCATTACTGCTTTGACAGTCCTAGCTAGCCCAATACATATCCAGTACACGTCTAGTAACCTGAAAGCAAGACAGTTCACTTCGAGGTCCTTTGCAGCAGTGATTTTCCGGTTTAGCTAGAGCAATTCGCTCATCACGAAGATTTCCCCTTAGTGGTACTACCCAGTCGATGGTGGAGTATTTTTTTCTCCAGCAGTCTGTCTTTTATCTCAGCCGAATCTTACTCAAAGTCATGGTAAATTCCCCATTTATTTGCTTACGCTGACCGTGTACTTATCCATCTCCACCTGTCTTGCTCCTCCGTACCCGTCATTCACCATGTTCCAAAGGCCGTCCCATCCGACAGTGGTATACTGGCGTGTGTTTGTGTGTCACTGATCTACCTACCCTGCCTGTTCGTTCCCCATTTTTGGGCCTGCTCTTGGAACGGAGACTACCGTAACCTAAATTACCGGGCCAACTTTCCGCTCGCCGTTTTCTGGCATGCGACCCTGACACTGCGTTGTGTCGGTCAGTGACAGACTTGCGAATTTGTTGGTGCCACGAAAATGGACATTTGAGATTTGTTTTGTAATTTTGCCTACTTTTGTGTAAATAGTACCGTAGACTTTCGAACCCAAATCTTCCTTTTGATATTTCAGATCGTCAGACCTACGGCTGACTCAAAGTTCCGTATCGGGAACCTCAACAGCCAACATACTGTTAACTCGCTAAAACGCGACTCAACTTAATTGCATATCGCAGTGAGCTTGAGCACGTTTACCTTCTTCGGTTAAGTGGATGTTTACTGGAAAGGCCAAATGAACGCTAATTTCACAGCGAGAAATACGGCCTTCTGACGTCCTCACCGAAGTCATGAACTGGTAACAGGACAAGATTAAAACCGACAATGCATATCATGCGGGAATATATTCTATCATTTCTGGTGCAAACAACATAGGAAATGTCACAGTGGGTGCGCACACACGCAAACCGGTGCTCACGAGGAAACGAATCAAGCTAAATGATTTACTCATTAATGTAAACATAAAATAGCAGACTTGAAGAAGTAAACACAAGGACTTTGAAATGTGATGTCAAGACTAAATTTCACGACCTACCCTCCTTTCATCGAAGGTTCACTTACTCCACGGAATGCATCCTATGGACTAGCTAGAAGAAACTGAAGGAAATCTACAGAATAGGTTTATTTCCAAGTGGGAATGCGAATACTTGCCAGCCAATATATGGCAACCAGCAAAGCAAGTCTCTGATATGGCAATTTTTATTTAGTTATTTATTTTATTTATTTGTTTATTCATTTATTCATTGCTGCAATCTGCAGTACGCGTCTGATGACACCATGAAGTAACTTCCGTATATTGTACAACGCCAAGATGTTTTGTTCCGTAATAATTATAATAATGATAAAATATAATATTATTACATATAATATACATAATATATATAATATTATAATACTAGTATGTATAATAATATATAGAGTTACTTATTAGTCGGAGACTACCCTGAGGAACCCACTGAAGAAGGGTGGGGACTGTAAATTTTGTGCATACTACTCATCAGTAAGCTTGAGATAAATATCTCCTTCACTTCCCACCTGACCACGCTGCCCGAGACCGGTGAATTTGCTTACAGGTAGAAATAAAAGTACCACTGCACTTCCTCGATCCCGCTGTAAGTAGTATGCAATTTTTCAAGACAGTTGATTGTACGTCTGCTTTTTTCCTGGGTCAGTCATGGTTTGGGCAGTGAATCAATCAAAGAGCTCCAACAAACCGTTGGTTAGCAAAGCTGAACTAGTGTGTTCAGAGCTGAGCCTGAACTGCTGGCTTTGTCAAAAGAAAGCTGGCACCCAGACTTTCAGACAACCTTCGTAAGAGTTTAACTATCCAAATTTTGGTCAAACGACACATCTGAAATTTTATTCTCGAGCAGTGTTCCGTGGGGGAAATAGAGTTATCTCACTGGTTTGACTGGTGTCCACCTGAGTGATTCGCACGCTATCTAAGAGTTAACTTTTATACTCGATGGCAAGTGACATTTACAAGAGATTAAGTAAGCGGGACACACATATCCGCGAGCTCCCTTGTTGTGGAATGATCAGATGACTTTGTGATTGCCTAAGGTTCAAGTGTGTGCATCAAAGAAGAGCTTGAAAACTTTGCCAACCTTCCGATTTATATCGCTTCCTCAGTATGGAAGTGAACAAATTTTGAGGATTACAACGGGAGAAGCCGAAAGGTATGAGGCTTGAGATAATGCCAGTTTGTTCAAGCCTAGACTGGATCAGTCAAGATGCCAGTGTTGGGTTAGAACGACGAATCCTGCAATCAGTCGGTTTGCACCTTAACCACTGAGCTATCTCGAGCCTAGCGGCTACAGTAAAAAGATCTCCGATACTGATTTTGACTGCGGGACAATGAGATTGTCCCTGATTGTTCAGTTCCAGTGAATGCATTCGCATTTTCGATGCAATGACGAAATGCGCGCAGACCCCGTCTGTGGGAGTTTCCGAAAATATTGATGGTATTAGTAGCCTTCCACAATTGGTGCATCCCGTGACCATCCATGGTGCTAACGTCCACCATGCAAGCAAACGCTGCTTGGGTACAGTGCTGCGGCGGATTTTGATGAGTTTGTAGCGCCTTATCCATGTCAGGTGTGAGTTGACCTCATTGCTGATCGGCCGCTCTTCGCCGAACGGCTAATCAATAAAACTACGAGACTGGCGGTCGCTGGTTGGAACCTTCCCAGAGTTTTGTGAGATGCGCAGTGATGAGGATTCCCAATAAGGATGAACCAGATATACAGTGCTCCTCAGTTTTACGGAATAGATTGGCTTCATTTACAGGACGAAATCACCTGTGAAAGTTCCGACGTTGCCCACATCATGCCTCTGACCACCAGAGAACGATAGTTTTCACGACAGTGTTTTTGATTACGCATTCCAGAACTTCCCGTTTTTCGCTTTGTTATTTGGTTTGATATTTTCAAATGATTCGCTGAATTCTAATGTTTGTTCTCATTTCTTTCAGCTGATTCGACTCACCTCTGAAATATTAACCAGTGGCGAATGTAGGCTTTGGGTTTTTCACATATTACTTTGATATTTTCACTTCCAACCTGACGAATAGAAGATGATAACCGTACCATGGACGTGATGGTCAATTTAGGTTCGTTCGGTTGCCATTGTTTTGATCAGGAATGAAGGCTATTGCTTTGAAACAAAAGCGTCACCGGTTGCGTGATCGGGTTAAGCTAGTTAGTCTGGACTTTCATTGTTCTTACTCAACCAGGGGGATCTATTCGCAGGACAGCTTTTGTTAATCCCAGACCAAAGCTTTCACGTTTTGCCTCGAACTCACCGGCATGTCATATTTTGGTCACTCCTGTCATAGTCGGCGCTAGGAGACAGATGGCTATACCCGTGTTGGTTGTGATAACCTAACTGCGCAAATCTCCTGCAGCATCCGATACACGTTGAGAAAGAATCGTCACTATAATAGCGTCCTTTCGGCACAGTAACCAAAATCGGTCACTCCAGAGAATGCGCTTGCATTCGGGAAAGTTCCCGATTATTCCTACAGTTTGCCTTTGTCAGAGTAGTTATTACACAGCAGATCGCAAAGCTATCGTTATCACTCGATTGGAAAAAGTTTGGAACAGACTGAGAAGTCATCGTTTCAGAAGGGCTTGGTAAACAATCGGTAGCTTTTAATTGGGCAATATTTCGCTTTTAACATCAAAGCTTCATCAGGCCAAGTGAGCAGGTCACCAAATTGGCCCAGTGTTAACAAAATAGAAGCGTGGAACTGGCAAGCGCGTGGAGAACAGTCTTGGATCATTCGACCTAACAAGTATTGGTATGCGATTATCACTCACCTCCCTCCCCTCCCCCCAACTAAATTGTCGCAAAACTCGCAAGCCCACGAAGACCAATGAAAATCTACCAGTGGCATCTGCGATGAATCATCAATTGAAGCACCTTGAATTGGGAGATTAAGGAACCAAACCCGATCGGAAGTGATTTGAAACTCACCCAACCCATCAATGTAAGATTTTGTCAACCACAATAACCGACTAGAGCCGTTAATTGACACTGAACACCGACCTAATGAAGAGGTCCTACTGGTTGGTTCTCCGTCTGCCTTAAAACCTGGCCAATTTGGTGACCTGCTCACTTGACCTAATGAAGCTTTTGTGTCAAAAGCGAAACGTTGCCCAATTAAAAACTACCGATTGTTTACCAAGCCTCGCCCTTTATTTGTTCGCTGTTCACCAAAACTTGATCACATAGCCATAGCTTATCCGCCGTCAGCTTTGGGAATCCTACCAACTGATAGTAAACCGTGAACTAAGATTGTTCGGTGGGTTGATATTAGAGAAAATGTGAATCATTGCTGTTATTCCACCTTAAGTTAAATGTTCTAAATATGCAATGTCAAAGTTTCAGAGCAACCTGTTATGTTTCTAATCGCTGAAGCGGTTACCGGTCTGTTCATGATGCAATCAAGGCATCATGGGACATCAACCACCACAAACAGGTTGACATTGCTTTGGACCTCAGCATTTCATCAACGTCGGCTTCACTTTTATTTGCTAATGGCAATTTGTATGGAAAGTGATTTGGTACTGGAACCTTTAGCGGTATACCCTGCAGTTCTTAAACCCTTTACTCTGCAACTCTTACTTGTTTGATGTGGCACAGTTTGATATTGGCCCATTAGGCCTTGACATCTTACTGCCTTATGATCTCGTTATTTAGTACTATTCT
>SJOL01010839.1:521424-533454 GCA_004794785.1 Opisthorchis felineus
CACGCCCCTTCTAGGACCCAATTCAAAGCACTATTAGACACTTTCTTATGCGAGTCCTCGTGCTGGCAAACATACTGCCCCACGCTGAGGACTTAAAGAGCAGTGCTACACCTTTTTTCTTTTGTGGCTTTCGGGTTTACGGCAGCCGCTGAACAACAAGAACAAAACCGACCCGGGAAACTTGGGCAAAAGCCTCGATCCCGTGTATCAATCCGTGAATCCGTTAATCCGTGACTTGAATTTTACTCTGGAAGTTTGTTTTCCTGGATCGTCTTCAGGAGTGCTTCTAAAACGGAGCCTCGAGGAACTCCAAAGAGGTCTGGTACCCAAGAATATTAGGTCGAACCTACTTTTACCCGAAATGTTCTGCTCCATAGGGTCTTCTTATTCTCCTTGAATCCCGTAGGACCTGAGTTTGGGGAGCAGCCACATGTGTGGGTTTTAATCGAGTGCTTTTGTGATGTCCGAATATGGCGTCGCCTATGAGTCCTCCTTCTTTGGGTTGGGTTAAGCTGTCCCTAAATACGAGCTTGTTTGACACGCAGGGACGGTTTGGGAAAAATCCGTATGTCGCCTGAGATATGAAGTTGCTGTGAGTGAGATGATTAAAAACGGCCGGTTTAGAATGCACTGTATGCAAGTGAGTCTAATGGGTCTGTAGCTGTCGGGCGGTTAGCGGTCAGTGGACCTATAGTTCGGAGCGACAGTCTTTTCCCTCCAAGCTGAGAGAAGGTTGGCTGCAGAGGAGAGATCTGGCATGCACGCGGAGAATCGCTACATGCTGATGCAAACGTTTTCCTTCCACGCATAGCTTTTGAGCAAGCTGCACATGCCTGATTAGGGACCATTTGCAAGCCGACAAGGAGCCGAAAAATGCACCAAGTTAAAATTGCGAGCCGCTTTCACGTCAGTGAGAAGGCATACTAAACCAAAATTGGTCAACGAATATCCGAACTATATGCAGGCTGCAGGCGTGGTTTCTCGTTTGCGCCAGCTTTGTACTCCGTGTATTCTTTGTAAGTCAGGAGAGTACTTCGACGCCCGACACGGTAATATAAAGGAATGGTAAATTGAGGCTGGCTTTCACGAAGATAAGCCATTAATTAAGCCTCATTTATAAAATCATCACGAAATTTCCCAAAAAGCGTTGCTAGACCCTTCGCGACGGAGCAATAGCGCAGGTAAATTACTCGATTCTGATTGGTCCAGGTTATGGCGAATCAGGATGCCTTCATTTGGGCTGAAGGCGGCCTTCTATACTTCGGTGTGGTCGACGTGATATCCGGGTATTTCGAGCTCCTCATCACCGGGCTTTGGAGCTAATACCATGGTAATGTATAAATTATTGCTTATTCAAAAGGCTACTGTCTCACGGTTGTGTATGTACTCAACACATGCTGCAAAACTGGATGAGACCAAACCCGGACCACATGTTTTGCGGACGCTCTGATGTTGGTAGTACACAAATTCGTCTACTTGAGAAGTTGTATCAGTCCCAGTTGTAAAGCTAACTATGATATTTCCATTTGGGTTGGGAAAGCCAGAAAGGCTTTTCCTAGCCTGCATCGATTGTGGTGCGAGTTGGACAACCGGCCATCGTTTAAGATCTTTTACACTGCTACAGTGCTCTTTATATTGCTATGTGAGTCAAAACCCTAAGGGATGTACACTGTAGATGTCAAAGACTCTGTTTAAGCACCGGCGTTTTAGGAACATTGCCTGGGCTTCCTGGGGACACTGGATCAATGTTGCTGAAGTGCGCCGAATAGTTTTCGGGAAGGGTGATGGTAGTTACAATTCACCCACTACAGATGAACTGGTCGTCCTCTGTGTGTAGTGGTTAACTGCCTTATGGAGTCTCAAGTGAACGAGACAAACTAATAATGTCAGTCAGATATAAGTCACCGGGAAAACAACCCAAGGAAACGATGACTCAGTCCACAAGATCTACTTACGAAGGTCCGTATTCGGTTGAATCACCACACACAAAAAAGATTATACTTTCTCGATATCCAACTCTTTCTTAGGCGTGGTATTAAACCACTGATTTGAAATGATAGGTCCGTTTGCAGCCATTTTTTTCAAGTTGGGGATTAGCGATAGCCAGTATTGTTCAACCAGCAAATTAACACCAACAATCACGCAGCAAAAGCGCAACAAGTTTACAGCTGAAGGTTTGATGATGGTGAATGTTGACTTCTAATCCTGTGAGTGTCTAGCATGCCTTGGAACCCCTCCGATTTGTCGCTCAGCGGGTCGATGTCATCAGCATATTTCAAGTCCGTTTTATGGGTTTCGAAACTTAAATGCACACCATAGTGTCCCTCCGATACTCGCCCAAGTGAGCAGTCGACTGAAAAATTAAAGAGCGCCAGTGACTGGACAGTCTCGTTGTACACGCGACATAATGTCGAACTCAGATGTTCTCTCCCTCCGTACTCCCAATGCGTGCTGTCAGCGATGAGTAACACCTTGATATGATTCACAGAATTTGTGTATGGCCGTCAGCTAGAGGGATTGTCCAGATCGATTAGCGATCAAACGAGACGGACGCGGAGCCGAAGTTGATGAAACTTGCTATGACAGGTTGCCGAAATTTACATTGGCTTTCTAAATCCCGCCTTAGGACAGATGTTTGGAGTGAATAAACTCTTTCGAGACGGAAACCGCCTCAGTTTGGTCTGACACTTTTATCACCTGCTTGGAAGAAGCGTTTCAGCAGAAGGGTCGCAGATATCTAAGCTGAATTGTCGATCAGACGAATTTCAGGATGGCTAGCACGGACCGGTTTATAGCAAGTTTTTTTGAGGACCAGATTTCATATTCAGAAGGGGGAGCAGGAAGTACCGCTATCTAGCATTCGTAAACTTCAGCTGGGACACCGTCTCCCCCTTGGTGGTTTTCCGTCCTTCACCTATTTTCGGTTCATGACGGTCTCCAGCTCGCTTGGCTGTTTGCAGTTGCTGTCTTGTGAAGCTAGGGTTGTTTTTTATGAGAACTGATGAACTCTCCATTTGTGTCGCTTAGCAAACGTAATTGAGAGAGGAGTTTTTCTAAAGCTGTTCGCGTGAGACGAAGTCAGCCAAAGTACCATGTTGGATGCGCAGTTCATGCTTGGGGCCATACCCGACCAGTATGAAATGTGATCCCCGCTAGCGAACCATGTGGTCTACCATCGCAGCATGCGGTAGTCAGCTGCTTTGATGAGAGGTCCTTCTGTCACTCCTTTTCGGATACCCCGTCATTTTGATATTCTCCCACATCGTCTAGCCGATTTGCAATGAATTGTGCTGAGGTTTCCAACGCGGTGCACCGACGGTTTTCGTGATCAATGTATTTCCAGTTTGGTTAGGGCTGCTAGCATCTGATCTCCCGGTTGTTGCCTTCAGGGGGTCGTTAGCTTGATTGTGTGGTGCAGTGTTTGTGCCCTCTCGGGGGTACTCCTATCGTCTAAAGTGGAGTTTAGGCTTGGCGTGGACAGGCGTATGATCTGAACCTGCGTCCTCAGTCTCAGCGCCTTATTATGACCCGCTATCTTTAATTGTTGAGATCTAACGTGTTTGCACTGAAGTGCAATATATCCGCATAGCTGTGTGACCATCATCCGAGTACCGCGTCAGCGAATATCTGGGAATATGTATTAATAGCAACGAGGTGGTTGATGGTCGCAAGCCCGACCTAAAGCTGCCACCTTGACGTGGTGGTCGGGCTTCAGTGATACAATGATCCCGCGGGCTATACTGGCTGGAACTTCGTTCCACAAGGTGCAACCATATCAGGAAGGTCAAAGGGAAGCAGTCTGATCAAGAGCAGCGAGACGTCGTACTACGAGTAATCGTGCTACGAGGCGGCCTGTGAGTAAAATCTTACCGTCCTCTGCGATAGAAGTGTGAAGGTAGTAAGGCGTTTCCCCCAGGCGACCAGCATGTCCATATTCATGAAAGCAGCTAACTCGCCCCCCGAGGAAGGACGGGTTAGAAAAGGCCGGACCTAAAATCGCACACTCCGATCGCCCAATACTTGACCATGACAGCCGGCGCATTATTCAATACGGTCGAAGTACTTTTAAAACCAAAGAGTCTGGTGCTGGTTAAAAGGCACATGCTGTGCGTAGCTGCAGTAGGAGTCAGACAGTAATGCCGTACTCCCTGCATCCTCGGACCAGGCCGGCTCCGTGCAGCCAAGTGGGTCAGACCATTGAGTCATTGGCTCCGGGAAGGATCTCCGAAAAACCCTACTTCTCGCTGCCTTTTGGGTCATACTTTGAGTCAGAGCCTAGAGACAGGGTCCCCGAACAAAACCCTACGTCCTCTCACTGCCTTGTGGGTCAGACTTTTGAGTCAAAGGCTCAAGGTGACGCAGCTCAACTAAACCCCCTTCCTCGGCGTGGGTAACCGGGAAGTGTCATTTGCCCTCACAGCCCTTCGCTCACCGGCCCTCCGCCACATTCCCTCCCCACCCATCGAATGATGCAGTGCGATCAACCTATCTGCAACTCCATAGCCATTGTTTCGTGTCTAAACCATCTCCCAGAAGAACACACCGGAACAATCACTTAATAACCTCAGGAGCCTTTAATATCCTTACTCTCTGTCAAATTGGGCAACAGGCATCTCTTGCTGAAACCTTGGTTCCGCTCTCTGTCGATGTGTGTTGTGTCTCCGAAACGCGCATACAAGACCCAACTCCGGTCGTGCACCACAAGCCGCACAGGACAAGCTCAGATGTTCCACATTTAACTCTTCGGGTTTCTGGTAATCCTGACACAATGGCTCGTGTTATCTGCGGCGTGGGAGTTGCATTCACCCCCAAGGCTGAAAGCGCCTTACTGAACTGGATCCCACTAAACAGACATCTTTGGGATGTGCGGTTGTTTGGCTCAATTAAGATCAATGCAGGTCGATGCAGTAAACGGTGTTTATTTGTCGTATCAGCACACGTCCCAACAGACGAGTTCTGAGACTAAGAAGAAGGGATATAATAATCTTGGCGGTGATATGAATGCCCAAGTTGGACGACCAATTCCGAAAGAAGCACAACTAGGTGATAGGTTTGGAGTCGATGCTCAGCTTCACTTGTGTGCAGATCATCGTCTGTTCCTGGCCCGTACGAACTTCCAACACAAACGCTCCCATCGATTTACTTGGATGCCACCAACCGCAAAACAGTCATGGACTCAACTGGACCAGGTGGCCATCAGTTACCGATGGAGAGCCTCAATTAAAGATTGTCGTTCCTTCTGGGGTACGCAAATTGACTCTGATCATGCTATTGTGCGAGCCCGGTTAGCACTTCGCTTCCCGTCAGCAGTACGAGTGCCAGTGCAGGGCAGTTCTATTCATCAACTTCGACGAGTTTCAGTATCTCAAGAGTGGTCTGGTTAGAAAGCTACTGGAAACGCGCGGTCATGCAGTTGGCGAAGATTGCTTGGAGGTTGGATGGAAGCGGGTTAAAGAAGCCATGTTGTCAGCTTTCAGAACTGTTTGTCCAAACCAACTGACTCGACAATGGATATCGTCGAGATCAGCAGATCTTATTGCTGCCAGAAAGGCCATAACAGCAACGAGTGACTGTGAAGGCGCACGCAGATCCCTCAAACACCGGATAGTCGGCAGCATGAAAACAGAAAGCGCTGGTGGATTTCGAGGGCCCATAAGATGGCGAAGGCTTTCGCTGCAGGCAATATCCGCGCTCTTTTTCAGCTGATTCGAGCAATCGGTCAAAAGAAGGCAGTTGTCAGTGAAACACTATGCGAAAAAGACGGAACAGCAATTCACTCCCTCAAACAACGTCTTGAGCGATGGGTTGAACACTTCGAAGAACAGTTCAGCTGGTCTCCTTCAACACAACCACTGGAAGAACCCAGCGGGCCTGAATGGAACACCGATATCAGTCCGCCATCAACAACGGAAATCCAGCGTGAGATATCAATCCTCCAGAGCGACAAGATACCTGGTCCAGATGGTCTGCACCTCGCATTCTTCAAAGGAGGTGACTAGGTCCTGGATGGGATCAAACCTTAACCTCATACTTGTAGACCAACCAATCGACATGGTAGATAAATTTGTTTACCTGGGCAGTTGTTTAAGTCCCGGTGGACTGGCTGGAGGTGAGATTACTTATCGAATCGGGAAGGCCAGGGCAGCTTTTGCCAACCTCCGGCACATATGGCGCCGATGTGACATCAGTTTGTCTGTCAAGGGAAGAGTTTGCACTGCGGTAGTGCGATGCATACTGCTTTATGGATCGGAGGCGTGGCCTCTACTCGCAGGTGACATGCGAAAAATGTCAGTGTTTGACCATCGGTGTCTCCAAACCAATGGTCGGGTCTATTGCATACATCAGGAAGATGGGCCGAACCCTTCGGACAACAGTTTAGGCGTCCTCCTACAACACAGCCTCTAAAGAAAGTGCATACGGGTGAATGGAATGTAAACATTAATCGCCCGTTGGAAGAAGGAATACAGTACGAAATATCCGTAGTGAAACATAAGAAGGCACCAGGACCGTACGGTTTGTATCCAGGCCTCTTCAAAGAAAGCGGAGAATCCCTGGTGACTCATCTGACAAAACTATTTGGAGTGAAGAGAAAGTGCCTGCAGAATGGGGTATGTTGACAGTCATTCCTATCTTCAAAAAGGGTACGCGGACGCTGTGTGAAAACCATAATCATCATAATCATAATCAGAAACAGCAACGTCAGTGTTGACATTGATGCTTCACTTCTGTACGATCATAGAGTTCACCTAGTTATATTTAAAACCACCGTGGCATCAGCCTGGTAGCTGTGGCATCGTAGGTGATCTCTGGTCTCTTTTGAAGGTTGGCAGTGTCTATGGACTAGAGGTGTTCGCCGTAAGTTCTTGGTCCTCCCTAAGACACTGTACGCCAACTCCCGCGACATGTAGAGGTCTACCGAAAGCTATCGCCTGAGTTCATCACATCAATTGGCATCAGGCAAGGATGTCCTCTTTCATCTTTCCTGTCCAATTTCGTCATTCATATGATTATGGGAGACTTACTGCCAGGGCGAGATGGCTCAAGTGGTTAGAGCGCGAATCTACTGACCGGAAGGTCCGTGGTTCGAACCCGACCTCTGCCTCTCGACTTCCCCTGTCTAGGCTTGGGCAACCCGGCATATCCCAGCCCTCGTGCTTCCTTCTGGTGGCATGGCAGCTAGGCACCGAAAGGGTGCTACAGCTGAACGATTATTATTATTTATTTACTACCAGCCCTTAATGCCTGGGGGTCGAAGTGCTTCCGGGGTACTCGATCACAGACATAGAGTACACAGACGACCCAGACCTTCCTGGATCTGGCGCCGTCGTAATGCAAACAATATTAAGTAACCTAAACAATTCTGCCTCACGGTTTGGCAAGGGCTTCACACCTGAAAAGTGCGAAATGCTGCTGCAAGACTGTGGGCTCGAGCACTTACTATTGAGCCGATTGGGGTAGTAGACAAATATGTCTACCTGGGAAGCTGTGTTAGTCCCGGTGGTATCGTGAAAGATGATATTTCCGTCCGGATTGGGAAGGCCAGAACAGCTTTCGTGAACTTGCACCACCCTTTGACGCCATAGGTGGCAATCTCGTCCCAGTATGAGTTTACATCTGATGGTGGAGCATTTGGAAGAGACTTTAGAAGTCGATTCTGCTAAGTTCGTCTAACATCCGGATCTGCCAGTCTCTCAGTTGCCAAGCGATTTGTCCACACCTTACGCGGCCCTAGAAAACGTAGGGAGAAGCGACTTCGGACGAGTGCATGGTCGGAATACACAAATGTGTTCCAAAACTACCGGCAGTCAGTTATTGACCCGCGCCATCGGTAGCTGATGGCAATGTTATCGATTTGAGTTTGTGGCCAGCATGCCGTTGGAGGACACCATGTGGCCAGACGACTTCGGCTATTTCGGAAGTTAGTACTGCATAAAAACAGCCTGCACACAGCTGAATCAACCGTTCACCATTGTCCGTACACACCGAGTTCAGTCCATGTCCACCTCTTATTTGAGTCTCAGATACGCTAAGCCTGCCCACCTGTGCATTCAGATATCCGGGAACCACCACGATATCTGAGTTTTTAGCTCGCTGTAACAGGGCATTCAGAGCGTCGTAAAACCTGTCTCTGACGGCGTCGGAGCTACAGTCAGTTGGGGCGTAAACAGACATCGATCAACTTTCCGTTTGTGAGACTCCTTCACAAAGGTTGCCCGACGAACCGCACAGAGGTGACTATGAACAGGTAATCAGTCAAGCAAGGATACTTCCGCCCAGTGACTTAGGATGATACCAATCCCTGCACATCCCGCCGCAACTGCGTCTGGATCATCAGAGGTGCGCAGCCGGAAGCGAGTGGAGAGTGATGGGGCGGTTAGCTCAACCACTGTACTTGCACCCTGAATTCTTGTTTCTGAGACAGTACACATTAATGTGAGAGTAAGAACAGCTTGTTGTCCTGTTTGCTTCACAGTGCGAACATTGAAGGCGACCAGATAGACTTGGCGTCAGGGCTTGAAGGTTGATTTCGAGATACCTGAGGATGTCGGCGCCATCTAACGAGCAGATGTTGCACGCAGTCATCAGTCCTAAATGCTGGGCCTACAAGGAGAGAGTTACTAATGGGGTGGGGAAGGGGGGAAGAAAAAGTATGTGGAACTGAAAGAGGGGAGTCGTCAGCAGTAGCCTGTTTTCGCTTACCCGCCCTGCTGTATGCAGTGAGTAAGGTGACCCGGCTGATGGCACCACGCGACGGCCGATGTGGCATGAGTTTATTGTTATACGTAGGTATCATGGTTGTACGTGGGTTGGGATACTATCAGGGCGCCCACTCCTAGACAAGAAGACGATTAGGGTCCTCAACCAAAGCCTTTGGCTTAAAAGCCTAACCGCAAGGCAGTGGTGTTTGGCGGGAAATGCAAATTCATTAACATGTCTGCGGAACAAGTCGCCACACATGTTCCAACCCCCAACTTGGAGGACCAGGAGACTGTGTTTGTCAAACCTCTAACCATTGACCAACCTGCTATGAGAGACTTTGTGAGTGTCGCGGGGACACCCCTCAGTATAGCTGAATGGGTCGCTGAGGTGCGCAAACCGTCACACTACGGTTAGGTCGAGTCTCTTCGTGACGGATAATTCAGCAGGAACGTATCTAAGACTTCTGCCGTGGTCCCTTCACCTTCTGTTTTTGTTAACGCGCGTTTGAAGGTGTCTACGAACCGTTCAGCTTGACGTCTGGATTGGGGATGTGTTACGGATAGAGTATCTATCCTGACTGAGCGCGAGAACGAGACTGAATAGCGTAGATTGAATAGCGCTTTGCTTGTCTACGAATAGACGTACATAAGCTGAAAGTGCAGGCGAAAGCTTGGTTAATACGAAACGACAATGTGAACACAAAAGATAGTCATGACAGGATGGAATGGTGGTGAAGTAACATGTGTAATGCCGTGTCTTCGAGCGAATTCACCAAACTGATGGGATGTGAACTGAGTACCACTGTCGGACGCAACAGTTTTGGGATACCAAATAATGCAAATAAATGCCGCAATTTAGTGATAGTTGCCATTGTTGTTGTCTCAGACAACAAGGACTTTGGGCCACTTACTGAATGCATCAACAACGATGTGGAAGCTTTGCCCGGTAATTAGTCCGGCAAAATCCACACGGGTGCGTGACCATGGTTTTCCTGACTGTGGCCAGGTGGTATTCCATTGCTTTCTGTAGTACGGTGTCATTTTTGATGGTATCGCGGACCGTGCCAAGAGTCACGGGTAGTTGATTCATGGTCTCCAACACCACAGCACGGACCTCCGCTTCGACGGCAACGGTTGCTCTGGACTGTGGTTCTGACTGCTTTCGTCTGCTTCCTGACCTCCGGGTTTGGCTGCATCTTCGACTAACTTTCTGCGTCCGGCACTGGCTTTGTGCCCGCGTCGATTGCACACTAAACATTTGTGCTTTTTATAGGGACGCAATCGCACAAAGTGTCATTCGCCGCACTACCAGCATGCCGACGGTGGCCTTGCTCCGTTCGAATTTGCGGTCACGGGAGGTTGCCTCGAAGTCGTCTTGGCAATATTGAAAGCAGGGTTGGATAATGGTCTCTCCAACATGGCCGTGTCGTGTTTGAGATTCAAGAGGCACTGGCACTCGTGAGTAATGGACTGCAGCGTTGCCTCGGGAGACTGTCCAATCGTGTTCAATAGCCTCGCTCTGATATCACTATCTGAATGAGACTGAAGACCGCATATGAAAATAAGACACTTGAACTGGTCTTCCGTCATGGTAGATAACTTCACATCGTTCACATTCAATATTCACTTTACCGGCATAAGTGATATATTCCTCAGATTCTTTTTCCGCTAGTTTCATACATTGGTAGGGAATACCAAACAAAGATGAACGCTCATTGAAAATTGTTGAGAGTTGCAGCAACAAAACTCAGATCTCGCGTGTTCTTTGGCAGGATAAAGTTGGAATACCGTGTGTATTCCGCTGTACCAAGCTTTCTGAGCAATAAGTGCACTCTCCAGGCCTCATCTTTGTACTTCAGTTCGACTTTGAAATGTCTTCGCAACGTCCGAATCACGAATCGAAGGATAGACCAGCATCAGGGTCATAATGGAAGTCCCTGGTTTTGTTGGCGATCAAGTCGACTGAATTTGTATCTGGAGCGGGATTTGGTGGCTGAATTTTGAGTTGCTGTGTCAAGGTTTCCACCACATGCAGTTGTGCCGCTTGAAATTGATTTTGTTGTTGCAGCAGAAGTTCTTTCAACGCTTCAGCAGTTATTGTCATGGTTCCGTGGGTTCAGGCGTCACCAATCTGTTGTATCTGACTGCTGTCCCCGCTCCAGTGCCTAGTGCTGGAAAAAAAGACTCGCCGACAAGGAACACAACAGCTTTATTGCAACATGCGAGTGCGAAGGTACAACGGCCTCGCGCTATACATTGAGGGGGCACTGTCTGACTTTGGTCCAGGGCTGTCTGGTCGGCGTTTAGTGGAGTTTGAGAGTCTCAGTAAGTTTCAGGTATTCTGGGATAATCTTCAGGAATCTAACCTTCCTGACAAAAAATAATTATCTTTCAGCTGTGACACCCTTTTATCGCCTAGCTTCCACCCAGTGGAAGCACAAGGGCTAAATCCTGTCAGGCTGCGCAAGCCCAGACAGGAGTAGTCGAGATGCTGGGGTTGGGTTTGAACCGCGGATCTTCCCGTCAGTAATTTCTCACCTTAATCACTTGACTGTATTGAGCTCGAAGTTTGTTCAATTTGTTAAAATACGATTTCTACAACCAACTGACGCAACCCATAACGTGAGGTCCTGTGCGTTCATAAATTGTCAGCAAAACTCAGACCTGTCATAGTTATAAGGCCCAGAGCTGTCTTTTATCATCAATCGATGTCCTCAAAACGAGGCAAGCTATGGTCCGTTGGTTGTGGTGAGGAAGAAGCTGACGTCCTTATCTGACAGCCTCAGAAACAGTGAAGTCAATCTGGCTTTTCTCGCTGCCTTCAACGGTGGAACTCTTAAGCGACCTGGAGAACAGGCTGATCTTACTTGTTTGGAATTGATTTATGCTTCATACTGGAAATGAGAATTCAAGATCCATGCATCATCGTCATCATCAACATCAGTGTTGACACTGATGCTTCACTGCCATACAACCATAAGGTTCGTCTAACTATATTTAAAGCCCTAGACTGAAAAGAAGAGAAAAAGAGTGGGTGAGGGAGGGGACCTAGTGTTGGCCTATGTGAAGCAGTCTGAGGTGCCAACACCTCCAAGCGCTCAATCAGACAATCTAGAAAGAAACTGACAGCATGAACGCCGCTAACTTCGATTAGCCGCCATTTCTTGCAACGTCTCCAGCCAAGCACATGTGGGGTCACGGGGACCCCATCAACACCAACAACACCCAAACTCTTCGTGATCTCTTTCACGCCCTTCTGCCAAGTCAAACGTTGTCCACCCCGCGGTTTGCGCCATCCTGAAGGAGGCACGGAGAACAACACTCGTCTCGG
>SJOL01010839.1:534626-593007 GCA_004794785.1 Opisthorchis felineus
CATCGTACCGTCCGGCAGGCGTTCGAGGAGCTGGTTCTGATAATTTCGTTTGACTTCTGGGTCCACTAGCTTCTCAATGGCTAAGCGAGATGTGTGCGTTTTGCGTACACCTGAAAAGCGCAATGAAAAGCAGCAGCGTACAAGTGCATGGTCGGAGTCCACGCTGGTGTTTCAGAAGGAGCGGGAGTCGGTGGTCGACCCTCGCCACCGATAACTGACGGCGATGTGGTCTAGTTGGATTCGGGGCTGGTTTGTTGGTGGGCACCACGTTGTCAAGCGATTCCCCCTGTTCCGGAAGTTGGTACTGCAAAGGAACGTATGTGATCGGCACACACCTGAAGTAAGCAGTCTCCATTGTCTGTGCGTCTCGTGTCCAATCCAAGACGACCACCCAATCGGGCCTCAGCAGCGCTTAGTCTACCTACCTGGGCGTTCATGTCACCAGCAACCACAATTATATCTGAGATTTGAGCCCGCTGTAGAAGGGCACCTAGAGTGTCATAGAAACTGTCCTTGGCAGATTCAGAGCTACATTCAGTTGGGGCGTAAGCAGATAATAAGCAAGGTTCGATGGACCTCACTTCCTCTAGATTCTCTCGCAGATATTGCCATACAAACCGCACAGAGGCGACTATTAACGGGTATCCAATCAAGCAGAGGCGCTTCCGCTCGTTCGCTCAATACAATACCCACCCCAGGATATCCATCTGCAGCGGCCTCTGCATCACCAGAGGTGTGCAGCCGGGATCTGGAAGATAGCGAGGGGGCAGTCATTTCGATCACAGTACTTGCGTCCTGCGTCCTTGTTTTTGACAGACAGCATACATTAATGCAGAGGGAATCCAGCATACGAGCAAGAGCCACCTGTTGACCTACTTGCTTCAGTGTACGAACATTAAAGGCGGCTAAGTAAACAGGCTTTCGAAGTGTTTAGGGTTGTGACTGAACTCGGACGTACAAAAGCTGCAGCTAAGTGTGATGCAAGGCGTGCAAACCGGTCAGTCCTAGTGCTGGGACCTGCAGAGAAAATACTCAAATTTGAGTGGGGGAGGGTGGAAGACGGAAAACGTGAAAGTGTAAGAAGGGAGGCGTCAGCAGTAGCATGTTTTCGCTTACCCGCCCTGCTGTATGCAGCAAGTAAGGCGACCCGGCTGATGGCACCACGCGACGGCCGGTGTAGCATGAGAGTATTGTTAGCTGTAAATCTCATGGTTGTACGAGGGCTGGGATACTGTCAGGGCGCCCACGCCTAGACAGGAAGACGATTAGGGTCCTCAACCAAAGCCTTTGGCTCAAAAGCCTAACCGCAAGGCAGCGGTGTTGGGCTGCAAATGCAAGTACATTACCATTTTTACGGAACACGTCGCCACACATGTTCCAACTCCCAACCTGGAGGGCCAGGAGACTGTGTTCGTCAGACCTCTAACCATTGACCAACGTGGTATGAGGGGCTCTGTGAGTGTCGCGCGAACCCTCAGTATAGCTCAGTGGGTTACCGCTGTACACAAACCGCCACACCACGGTAAGGTCCAGTCTCTTCGTGACGGGAAGACCCATGCTCAACCATTGAGGTTTCTGCTCCATCACCCTCCCCTCGTTTCCGGCGGCGCACTTTTGTGATCTCGAGTCCGTTGCGACAATCCATCCAGAGGTCAGTATAACTCCAAGTCACCGCGCGGAGGAATCCTTGAGTTGCTAGATACCGGTTGCTATCCGCCTGTGTGTTTATTCTGGCATCCTCTGCGAACGAATATTGCAAACAATAAGTTGATCATCGTTTGCCCATCAAATCTACTGTGTATGGCTCTGACACCATCAAGGGCGCTTTCGGACACCCTGTTACGACAAGCTAAAGGCCGACACATCGTTGTTTACCAGGGTTGTGAATGCACAGGTGGACAAACTTGATGCGGCTAGGGTCGACTTGGATTGGACGCGGTACGTAAGGACAACAGCGAACGGTTGCTTCGACTGCTTACTGACTACAAACTTTTCTTACGCAGCTCTGACCTCCGGAATAACCGAAGTCGTCTGGCTACACGGTACCCAAAAACTTACCAGCAACGAACCCAAATCGATCACTGCCATCAGTTAGCGGTGGCATGGATCAGTAACTGACCACCAGTCTTTTGTAATATTCGTGTAAATTCCGACTATGCACTCGTCCGGACTCGCTTCTCCCAGAGTTTTTCGGGGCTGCGCAAGCGGCGGACAACTCGCTCAGTAACTGAGAGGTTCTAGTGCCTCAAAGTCAGACAGAGTCCTCAGAACGGTCTTCTTATCTCTGTTCTAACTTCTCCAGTGAAACGAGGTCGCCACATTGCGCAATGACGTCAGTTTCGCCTGGAGCACCGTACAGCCAGCTTCACTTAGACACTAAATTTCGGACAAAATGGTCTTATTGCGTGAATACTCTTGAAGTGTTACCGCAGTCCGAACAGAATACAAGCCGGCGAATTATCAGATGTCAAGTGCAAATCGTGAGGTATGTCGGATTCGGAAGGCTGAGGGAATAGAAGAAGCACCGGATGCCGGGGGTGCTCGATGAGTGTTTCCATAATCTGTGCGATTTGCCCCCAGAAATCGTCTGTGGTTAAAGTCATCAGGTGTCAAACTGGCACGATCATGTTTAATGAAGAAAGACGCCGAACATTTTGAACAACAATTCCCTTTGTCATCTACTATTCAGTCACGTTCCCAAACTGCACCAAAATCTTGAACAGTCGACCTGGCTTCGGAGACCTGTGATTGCATATCTTCTCTGAAGCACACCCAAGCTCCTGGTCCGGATGGCTCAGTGGTTAAGGCGCGAACTTGCTGATCGAAAGGTCTGTGGTTTGAGACCAACTTCGACATCTCGGTTGATCCTGTCTGGGCTTGGGTATCTCAGCCCTCATGCTCCCTTCGGGTGGTGTGGCAGCTGTGAACCGAAAGAATATTGCAGCTGACCGATTGTTATTTTCGTTGGTCCGGATGACCTTTCATCTTCGCTATCCAAGGATGGGTTGAAGTTCTCCTGGACATACGGTCACTGAGCAGGTCAATTACAATCCAAGTAGAGACACTGGAGGTTGTGGGGCGGTTTGTGTGTCTTGCAGTTGTATAGCTCCGAGTGCATTGTGACAGATGAGGTTGATGCGCGAACCTGTAAGGCTGCAGTCTTGTTTGCTAAGTTGAGACGCCTATTGCAGCAAGGGGGCATGTCCCTGAGTCTCAAGGAACGTGTGTACCAGGCTAACGTTGTTTTGTTGTATTGTTTTGAGACGTGTTCGAGCACGGGAACTGAGACGTCCTCAAATCTTCGATAACTGTTGCCTCGGAACTGTGGTTCCTCTAAGCTGTTTTTGAACGAATCCGCAGCGAGACGATTCGAGGAGTGTTCGGTTGTGCAACAGGGACTTCAATCGAAGAATGTATCCGGCACCAAAAGCTGCGGTGTTTTGGTCATGTATTGCGCATGCTGAATCATCATCTGCCAAAAGCGTGCCCATATCAGAGTGGCGGAAGCAGAGAGGTGGTGAACCTTTGATGAGACTTCAAGTCGCACCCGTTTGAAGATTTGCATGCTAAAGCCTACAAGTTTGTTATCAATCTGCTGGAGAACAGGTTCGGGTTGAACGTAATTGACCTGAGTTTCCTAAAGCAGTTTAAGGCCAGACCACAACACTTTATTCTTTTGGCATGTGATTAACTTCTGTTTCAGGTTTTTGTCTTTCGTTCATCCGCTCGAATCTGAGGCTGTGGTGTAATCCCTTTCTTGACACCACTTTATCACGATGGAAGAGACAGAGAAAATTGCCCGACGATTGGAAAAAATGTTGAAGAGTGGCAATATAGTGAGTCTATATGTGAGACTGGATATGATCTGCTTGTCAGGATGAGGAGTCTGCATTGAAGTATCTGAAGCGTTTACGTGGGGTTGAAATGACCTTGGATATCCTGACAAAGACCGGAGTTGGGATCATCATCAACAAAATCCGAAAAGAGTCCGGGAACAGTGAAATAGCGACGCTGGGGAAGAATATAATAAAGCAATGGAAGAAGTTAGTCCCAGGTATGTTAATGTCGCTTTTGTTAATGATGATAACTTCACCCACTCACTCACTGTCTTTGTGCAGCGCTCTCCCTCAGAAAGGAAGAAACATATTGTCCCGAATTTCAGAACACCCGTTCTAAAAGTGTCTTTGAGTATACAGGTAGATCTGCTTATAGAAAACACTTACAGGGCCGAATAAAGCCTTCATCCCGCTCAGGGAATGTAATTGAAAAAGGATTTAATCTCTCTAATAATCGTGCTTACTTAGAGAAAAATTCTCCTCAAATTCTCTAAGCCTGCGCTTTTCTTTCAAGATGGGTGTGCCCTCCCTTGACGGTTGACTCGTAAGTTCCAGCGAAACGTGAAACTATTGACGCCAGTTCACGTTTTGCGAAAAATTGACATTTTATCCTTCAAAGTTAGGTTGGAACGGCTTCGACATTCCAAGTGTGTGAGTATGTGATCCTCTGACTTTGGTGCACATAAAACCTCATTCACTTTGAGGTTAATTCCCTACCACTTATGATTCACCAGGCTAAAAGAGGAGGAGGGTTGTTTACTTCATATCTGCTCTTTATTGACTCTGTCTTGATTCTCTAAAACAAACGGAATGTGCGTGACTGCATCGGGTTGGTTCACCTCTCTACTGTTGATTTTTTCCAACCGGTGGCCTTTGTCTGAAAGCCACAGAAGTGCCACGTACAGCAATGCTTCGCTGCTACTGTCACATAGACACACACTAAGTAGATATCTTTATTTGTTGTCTGTTGACTGCTGCTCGGTGTCAGCTGTTCAGGCTTGTGTGACTTATATGGATGATGATAACCCATCTAGGCGGATGAAGCCTGCTGCTGCTGCTGCTGCTATAGTTCATTCATTGCGCCGTCAGAACGACGTGAATTCGAAGTTTCTATATATATTCGACTTGGCTTATTTTAACTACATGGGGCTAGGGTAATGGAAGCTCACTATCGGTCGTTTCTGAATGGGAGGACATGGCAGGCCTAGGTCCGAAAGGGATATATCTATTCACTGGTCGTTACTGAGCTAAATTCGTTGCATGTCCCGGAGTGGTTATTCTGTTTATCTGATCAGTTGAACTATAAGTTTGCTATGTTCTATTCAAATGACGTTGGTTGTGTGTGGACAGTTCGGGTGACTAGCCGTAATAGTCCTGCGAGGACAGGAGGTGGACTGTCCAGATGAGCGTGATGTAGATACAAATTATGTAAACCTGCACGCACTCTTATACATATCTTGGGCGACCAAAACTCCACTGTAAGTACCTTGAACACAAGCTGGTTTTTCGCCAAGCGTCCCCCATGTTGTTTTTTTTGGCTAAAGAGGGCTCAGCAGTAGAGTCTGGGAGCTATTCTTTCATGTGAGGATTTCTCTTTAAAACTGTCCTTTTTAAGGAGTAGTCACTGTCTATCCTAATAAAAAAATAGTCGTTCAGCTGTAGCACCCTTTCGGTGCCTAACTGCCTTGCCACCAGAAGGAAGCACGAGGGCCGGGATACTGCCAGGTTGCCCAAGCCTAGACAGGGGAGTCGGGAGGCAGAGGTCGGATTCGAACCACGGACCTTCCGGTCAGTAAATTCGCACTCAAACCACCGAGCCACCGAGCCCCCTATCCTAGTAACCTGGAAACTATTAATCAATATGTTTGTCAAATCTACTCTAAGAGCTGCGAAGCAATCACAGTATCATGTGCTTGCTGATTTGGTGAATTTTCGATAAGGAGTCGTTTGGTATTAGAACTTTCCAGGCGGCTCTTGTGCAAGCTAACGCTGTTGGGTCACTTTTGACGACACGTCTATTTCAGTATGCTCTGCCAACAGGCGAATGCTTATTGCAAACATGATGCGCTAACTAGTTGTTGGAACCCGACACTCTCATCATCTGTCATTTCCACGCATTGACGTCTCTCTAAGGGGATCCACTGTTGTCGGGCCCATTCTGTACTGACCCTTTCCTTGCCCATCCGCACAGCGTCTTGAGACAGGCTGTAACGGGAATGAATGAGGTCGTGACAGCTGTGTTTGCGCGACAAATCACAGTATTGCCCACGAGGTCACGCCGGAGCCTTCCTTACGTCAGGAGGGCTTGATTCTGATTGGCCCACACACCCCGGTGCGCAACCCTTACCACACCGACGTGATGCTCGTGATACCCGATAACCTGCCTTCAGACATGCACCGAACAGCAAATTATAATCTTACTCATAGCTGTAGGGTCAATGAACTACTTGTGACAATTCCAGTAAATTCAAGAGCTCTTGTAATACGGCATCCGAGGTGCTGTTCCCTGAAGTTACGTTAGTAAATGCACATCTCAGTGAGGCTAATACACACTCCTCCAAGACGATTTCGTTATCTACCGCACGTGAAAGAAGTAAGAGCTAACGTAACGCGATTATGCGAACATTTTAGATCGCAGACTATACTTCACTGTTGATATCTTTGAAACCATGTTATTGGATTCAAAAGTACTCCGAAAGGTTTTTGACATATATGCAAAACATTATGCTTATTCTTTGCTGATTGCAAGCGCAAGGTTAGTATTTTCAATACGCCCAAATGCTATCAGTTCTGATGATAACACGCTTTAGCACTCAACCTGATGATATCACGCAGAATGTATCGACTTCGTGCACCACTACACCTGGCATTTTTAACTGCTTCAAACCAATTAGGACAGCAAGGCGACATACTTCGCGAGATGTCAACAGTTTATTTGTCCCAGGTAGTCGCGGACGCACTCATAAGACTGGGACATATCAACAGATGGTGAAATAAACGACATCGTTTCACAAGGGTGAAGATGTAACGTCAATTCCTGGCTACACGCGTTTCTAACCAATACTTTCTGTGCACGCACGGTCGGTTGTCTAGCGTTAATCAGTGTGAGTTAACCGAATGCTGGCAATTTCGGGTTCGAATCGGGCAACAAACCCGAGAATGAGCTGTATGAGCCACCCAGCTGATCTGTTTCAAATGCATGTTGAGCAATCGATGAACCTGGTTTCCGTATAGTTGATTATAGTCTATGTGGTTATGTCATAACAAACGTTTTGAAGGTGTTCCGCTGCGTTTTTTGAGAGATGTCAGTCTGTTCTGCTAACAGTGTGTTCACAAACACCGAAGTGTTTACGGGCGAGCACTTGTGATCTTACACTGAATTCGTACTGGAAGCGTCGGAGATGGCTATCTTTGATGGTCGTAAAGGACCAAAAAAGTGTCCTATGATGGAGATTTTCCAGAAAAACAATAGTTGGCGAATTCTGCTAAAAAGTACTTGGTACTGATTTCAAGTCATTCCGGCGCGCTTAGCCATCAACATGATGTTGTATATCGCACGCAGTGTTGTTTCTTACTCCACGGAGTTACGAACTCTCAAAGCAATTTGTCCAATGTAGCTGAACCGAGAAAACATTACCGGCGTTTATTCTTATGGGGAACAAATGAGTGCAATCATCTTTACGCTTGTGTGTTACGTTCCAAATTTAGAAAATAATCACTCAGGCGCTGTTACTAAGGGAAATCCCTGATCAATTTTTACCAGTTTCTAGAATCAAAATCATGTCAAAAAGCAACACAGTGAAATGGCTGTGTTACGGTCTGAAAGGGTACGGTCAACGGCTATGTGCGACTTGAGAACGAACGCACAAATCCCCAACTATGTTACGCGAGCCCGACCTCTCCTAGCACAGAGAGAAGAGGACCAGACCTTCGGAGGAGAAAGTTTACTCCTTCAACTAAGGAAAAAGTACAATTGGAGCANATATATATATATATATATTGAACGACCTTGGAAAACGATAGATGCGTTAGTGCACACAAAGTGCAACTGGCCAATAGGAGAGAAGTGTGGTCCGTTTGCAAAAATATGCATCGTGGCGGAAATGGTCCAAAAATTCAAAACTCAAATTTCTGGAAAATAAATTTGGTAGTAATTCAACAATTAAACAGTTTTTGGGATACTGATATCCCCAACACTATGTTTGCCTGAACATCACAGAAGACTCGCGGCACGTGAAGATAATCAACAATTTCCATCACCTCTAGTCAGGCATTTTTGCTGTGGACATCCGTTGTGATGAAATCTTAGTCCGTGTGGACAGTGTAGTTTGACTGCGATTTTCCGAGTACATGATTTCCGTCGTTGACTCACCTCGAGATACGTCGAAGCCCATGTGATTCACACTGTTTGGCCTCCAAAATGCGATCACAGTAACCGATTCTTTGCTCACACACCAAGAAGTGCGGTTTAGGCTTCCACAATAAACTCGTAAAACTCGCCTCTGATCAAACTGGCATAGATAATTTTCCAAGTATACTTATATCCAGATTAAATTGTGTTCACTAACAGATGAACACCATTGTATGATGCGAAAGCTAATAGAACGGTTGGAACGGTGCAATATTTTGGAAAAGATGAGCAGATTGCCCCTCACCGATGTTTGCGAACCTCATCATGGGTTTTATCAGGTCCACATCAGTTGACGTCATCTTGTGGCGAAAGCATGTCTTATGTCTTTTTCTTTCATGGATGTACATTCTCCAAGTCCCTTGTGTCTTGTTTGAAAGCGCCCGTTCTTGAGGGATGAGCTTTACAGCTTTTTTTACGAACCACCTCGTCATTTATTCGATTGCTAATGAATTTTCCGCTCAGTGTTTATGTCTTTATCGATGTAATTCTTCTATCTGCTTGACAGACAAGGTAGAACCAAGCACTCCGAATGCCGGAATGAAACGATCACCTGACACCAGTAATGGTGTAGCTTCGGATGATGGTGGCCCGTCGGACATCAAACACTCACGAATAGAGAAAACAGAACCTGTGGAATCGGCACCAGTCCCAGTCAGCCGAGGCTATTTTCCAGTTCACACAATGACCACAACAGATCAGTTCCGTTTAAAGGCTCGCGAAATGATTCAGTCTGCCCTAGAATGTGGAAGTAAGTATTACTTGTGTACGACATTTTACTCCAGACATCCCTTCCGGTGCCTACGAGAGCGAGTTTCTAGCCATCCGGATTGAAAGTGCAATCTACGATATATTTAATAACACAGATTCAAAGTACAAGCAACGCGTGCGGACACGAGTGATGAACTTGCGGGATTCCAACAACCCTAACTTGCGACTGAACGTGCTCATGGGGCATGTGAATCCCGACAAATTGGCCTCCATGACTTCTGAGGTAATATATTAGTTACCTGTATTCTTAGTACTCGCATTACTAACGTACATCTAATCCTGAGTTGTTTTTATTGACCTCATTGCGTTGCATGTTGACGTAGAATTGATGCTCCCAAGAGCAACCAACCTCACAAAAACCCAAAAACTGTTCATTTCATTGACTTCGCTCCTAGAGGTCGTCGGCATAATCGACCTTAATACATCAAAGACATACGAAATCGACTCGGAGTACAGTCTTTGGCTCCACTTTTCATCCAGGAGTAGTCAAACTTTGGCACAACTTCACCACCTACTGGGGAGTTCTTTAAAACATAACTTGCGTGCAAACATCTTAATTTTAGGTGCCTGTTTAGAGTTACCATGCGGTGTCCCGACCTTTTTAGACTACACACATGTTCAGCAAACAGCACATTCAGTTGAAGAAGAATGTCATAGATGAGAGATTCAGCTGAGATTCCGTTGAGTCTCATGTGAAAACCAAATTACTGTGAAAATTTATGTATCTCGGAAATTTCGTGCAATTTAGGTTCAAGTAGAACATAAGGTTGACGGAAACTCGGGGACTGTGACTACCTGATGAGCCCCAAGAAGGGCGAAACCGGTCTTGGCTGTCTTCTGCAACTTTGTGAGTAGTTTCACTCATGAAAACGGATGCTCTATTTTGGGAGAGCAACTATGCCGCTTTGCTTGGATATCAGTATAGGACACCTTTACATCGCATGGAGCTTTCTAGAGATCAGGCTCATTATTGACGTAAGTTGCTGTTCTCATTGTTCCCGGCAACCTTGATATTCATCGAGCACAACGTGTGACAGGCGTTTTATTGTAGTACACATTAACTACGAGGTTTCGTTAACCCCATGATATTCCTTTCCGGTCAGTATAGATCTGCCTTATTCACTTGTCTCCCAGGAAATGGCTAGCAAGGAGATGAAAGAACTGCGTGAAAAGTATACGAAGGAGACAATCGAGGACCACCAGATGGCCGTCACTGGAGGGACCGAAACTGACCTGCTCAAATGTGGGAAGTGCAAACAGAACAAGTGTACATACAATCAGGTGAGTTCCATGGTGTTTTTTCATCCCATACCCCCCCTTTCGCTCTTCTCAGCTGATTTTAGTTCGTATGGTGTTCTATGGTTCTATCCCCTGCATTATCGGACTTCCAAAGGTCTTCATTGCTGAACCATACTAGAAACATGACGTACGAACACGCAAGTAACACTCTTTAGTCAAAAGTTGTCTTCAGCAGCGTAGCACTTCAAAAGTGGAAGATAGTATGGCTTGATCACATCAACTCAGAGACTTTGAAACAGTTGTGAGTAGTCCTTAGCAGTGCCATACTACAGATGGCCACGAACTCGCAACTGGCTTACCATTTCATACATTCTTCCAGCAACGTCAACTGCTCTCGCGTGATTAAGCCTTATCATTGGTAGTGGACTGTCGGGATAGTATGTCATAGTATGCCACTACTCCATATATTTTTATCAAACACATTGTGCAGCATGGATTCTACCTTCAGCGTGCACCTTTTCAACCAGCGACGGTTATTTTACTTCCACTATCACCAATCATCGTAGTATCTTCTGAATTGCCTCACGTACCATCAGTAGTGGGAGCATCACATGTAATTCTCCCGGTAATGATAAAATGGATACTGCTGGGAGCTTCGTGAATATTAGATTTTGAGATAACTCAGTAGTTACGGCGCTGACTGGAAGGAATGCTTCTGTCTAGACTTGGGTAACCTGGCAGTATCACAACCCTCACGCTTCCTTCAGGTAGCATGGCTGCTATGCACCAAAAGGGTGTTAAAGCTGAACGACGACGGTTTGTTGCTCTTGTGAGCTGTTTTTGTTGTGCATGGAAATGCGTGTGTGAATTCATCCAAAGCGGAACTCGGTTGTACCCTCTGTTTTTGGGGGCGAAGCTGGCTAGCTAACCAGGGTACCCGACTTTTTCGTTGTGGTTTTTTCGTTCCACGAAGATACTTTATTTTTGGTTATCAAGGTGATGTAAGCCGCGCAGCGACCGTTATTTTACTAGTTGTAACCGTATTGTGTTGAGGGAGAGTTGGCTACCGCCAGAGGTTCGTACTTCAGATTTTGGCGGCAACAATCTCTGCAATTTCAGAGTCCTCATAAAAGAGTATCTCAATCATTGTCTCGGGTAGATATACATTGCGCTCGTCATAGAGAGTTGAATATTTGACAGTGCAACTGGGATCATATGCATCGATTTTCACACCGGACAACCATTTTGATCAAACGATTATTTTCTGCTGTTTACCTGGACAGGTACAAACCCGGAGTGCCGATGAACCGATGACCACTTTTGTATTTTGCAACCATTGCGGACACCGGTGGAAAGTGAGTAATTTTCTCCTACGTTTTTTGTTTCACATTTTGCCGTTCGTTCGTTCCGGTCCCACCTATTCTCTGCTTTCACTGAAAACAAACCCGTGATTTATCAAGAAATTGACACTAGATGTTAAGTGATTATCTGGTTTTATATCAGTTTAAGGTAAAGCACGTAGCACGACTAATCAACTCACAGTCTGTGAAAGTTAGATATTTCCCCGGATTTGTTTTAAGTCGTTGTTTTTCGTGCCCCCTACGAATTGCACGATGGTCTTGTTTCCACAGGTGGGACTCGCTCTCTGTTTTATAATGCTTAAATGGTTTCCTAGTTTTCTACCACAGAGTGTTCATGAGTGCTCTTCCTATCAACTGTTCTCGAGCGTACATTGCGGCCACAAACTGCTGCATACGTGCAATTTTACTTTCCTTTCTCAATGGTTCATTCGCACCCATCACTGGCACAGTCAAATGAAGATGTAGTTTATCTCGTCGACAATGAGGAAGTGGTCGGGATTTGTATACCGGGACCAGTTAGGTTGTTATCATCTAGGTAGCATTCTTAACGATGAATCTCAAACATACATCGTCCAGAGACCTTCTCTGTCACACAGTAGAAGCCAGTTGAAATAGTCCAAATCTGTTGAGACCGACAAGTTGGAACGCGTTGCTCACTCAATCTCTTTACCATAATGACGATGGAAGAAACAAGCGTGATCAGCCATTTTGGAAAGCTGACCATGAATCTCAAACACACTGTTTTAGAACAACAAAGAAGATGACTAGTTATCCAAACTTATCTCACGTCGCCCCATACATCTTCAAGCCCCATCAGAACGCTCCGCGTTGATCCGGTCCTTTTCCGAGGCTGTGGAAATTTGGGAGTAGCCACTTAGCTACTCATAGGGGGTCGAATTTGACGATCAGTTCGCCGAATCACATTTCTTTCAACTTCTGCTTCACTGCAGTACATATGTTCTTTTTACTGTCATTCACCAAACTTATTCATCGCTGTAAAAATGCACATGACTAAGTCTTCCTTAACAGTGGGTTTCGGAGTGATGTATCTAGTCTTTTACCACTCATGGACCGTGATGCAATCTACCTAATTTTGATGTGCAGGTTTTTCTACCTCCGCGCTCCATTGACAGACGTTTGGGATGATATTATGCTCCCCGCTGTTTCCCTCCTTCGAGTTTGGTTTACAGATAAAGGTCCAACAAGCGCAGTCTTTTAGTCCGGTATGTGGCAGTCAGCGTCTGAGGGACATTTTGTTTCAATTCGAAATGTCACTACACAATGGTCCCTTCTTTTGGGAGCGCCGGTAGAACCTGGTTAGAGCAGTCCCGTCTAGTTGGCGGCTCTAGTTTCATGCGGCAATTCAATGGCCCTGCATGCAACTAGCTTGCATTACTATGCTAAATTTTAGCTTCGGTTTCATCGTAGTCAGCGTTGGTGAAAACGTACTTTGGGCTGACCTTGGTTATGAACTCTTTCTAGCCATGGAAGAGAATTGAACTTACTTTTTTGAAGTCAAACAGCAATCTATTGCCGGCTTCAGAGTGTTGCTAAGCCACGTACTCTCGTTCTGCGGCGGTAATCTGATACCCGAAATGCGCGTGACCTACGCATTTATCTCTAGGAGACAATCGATAAGAATTCTTTTACGTTGCTTTAGATTGCTTCCTAGAAACTACTTAGTCATCTGCAATAGCCTTATATTAGTGGGTTATGTTCCGTGAAGTCTTTTCGTCTGAGCTTACTGATATAATTTTAATTTTTGAAGGACACGAGTATTCAAAAACGAATAGCTTGACCTTACCAGTATATTTAAATTAACCACCATCTAAGTGAAACATCATCGAGCCCACCGCTACATTATTGTGTTTTGGAACATTTAGACAAATCACCGTTGAGCCACCGATCCAAGGTACATTTCATGGCTTGCTGCATTATATAGGACTCATGGGTCGGTAAGTTCACTAATGAAGCTCATGAATCACTTTGATCAATGCGCAGTGGGGGTACTCGTTAGAGCTAAACTTGCTGTTCAAATATTCTGATTGGCTTTACCCAAAAAGTACTCGATTAACATATCTCGAACAGTGCCTTGGTTGGATCCTTTTGGATGATAGCTGTAGCAGTAGGAGGGCCAGAGTTGCTAAAAATTGTGTGATTCCTTTGGGCAGTTGGCATTCTGTCCATCAGTTGAACTAGTAATCCCAGAGGCCACGTAAAGTGGTCAGTTTAGGGGGACCAATTGGATTGAAGATCACACTGTTTCACCACCAAAAACTTCGGTTGTAAAATTAACCGGATTTCGTATCCCGGTGCGACCGCAGATATGCTGACCAACTATGGTAAGAGATGCTCAGTGCTTCTGTGTTGTGTGGAGCAACAGGAATAATCACACCGGGACAAGAGGGAGACTGTTCAGACGGAAGTCGCATTAATGAAAATCCCAACTGATCCTGTCTGTACTTGGGGAACCACATCATCGAAGCACGCAAGGAACTAACTTCATGCCAAGTTAGCCGTCGCGTGGTGTCTTTATCCTGTTTGCCTTATTACCTGCAAACACTAGCAACGTTTTTGAGCGTGTAGCTGTAGGAGGCGATGCAGCACCCGCAACAAGTTAACAGTCAACACGATCAGCTAGTAACGGCTTAAATCTCGTTCAAAGGCTGTCAACCAATCATCTCAGTGTTTCACAGTGTACATTTAAAGTTCAGCGTAAGCCTAGGCCATCCAGTCGGCATGCTTCATTTCTTTTAGTCAGCAATGCAGGTGAATGATCGCTGCTCTGCAGACAAACAACCGCCACCTGACACAAGCCACTAAAGAACCAATCAGGAGCCTAACCAATCACAATGAGGCTAAGTAGAACAGCCAATGAAAGATTTGGAACGGTATTAAGAGGACTGTTTGTATGGTAGTAAAAAACGCAGTGGTTCTGCCTAATGAAATGACTTCCCAGGAGCGAACTGAAGCTTTTCCTCGGTCGATTTCCGGGGTCACAGCAAAGCGATCAGATGGAAGTTCCCTCGCAAAACTCGGAAACCCACCCATCTTCCAAGTGACAACCCTTCTCCGAAACAAACTGCAATGGTCTGCATTGTTTTCCAGTGCTGCAAAATTATGAGGCCGTCTTTTACTTTCAGGCCTATGTACCTTGCTCTTTTCGTTCTCAAATTTCACCCTTCTGTACTTCATTTACTTGTCGTCCAAGTAAAATCTTTGAGGGGATTCTGTTGTCAGCGCTGTCTGTTGAGGACAGCGCTGGCTTCAGACAGTAACTTCCAGTTTGCTTACAGGCTTTCACGCTCGAGGCTTCCGCTGTGGCATTTGTTGTGCATTCCGTTGCTACTGCACTGGATAGAAACAATAGAACGGTAGAGCTTGTTTGTTGAATGCACAACCGTCTTTGATAGCGTTGGTCAAGCTTATGTATTGAAGCTTTCTTTCAACACTGACCTCGACCCTAACGTCATCGACATCTTGCGGTAGTAGACAAATTTGTGTACGTGGCTGGCTGTATCAGTCCCGGTGGTCTTACTAAAGACGATATTTCCACCCCGGTCGGGAAGGCCATAACTACGTTTATCAACTTGAATCATTTGTGGCGCAGCGGGACATCAGCTTGTCTGTCTAGGATTGAGTTTACAATGCTACGGTGCGCTCCATATTGTTGTTTGGGTCAGAAACCTGGCCTCTGCCTCAAAAGACTTTCACTGTTTGCCCATCGATGTCTACGAAGCCTTGTCCGAGTGGGAGTATCTTACCAGTAGTGGTGAGATGCGTCGACTGGGTTTCGGAAGATGATAGTGACGATATAAGAGCTGGTCACACTCTATAGGCTACTCTGGCTTAGTTATGCTCTCCGTGTGTCAGTCGACTGACTTTCTTGTAGACCCCTTTAGCACAACCATGACGAGGGTGAAAACGGGCCAGGAGAGATAAGGTAACGACTTGGCAGTGAAGTATGTACCCCATTACCAGCAAACTCGGCTGCGCAGGTCGCTGCCGCCTCCCTGGGTGCGGACCCGGAGACGGGCACATGAATGGTTAGAGACATTGACGACGCGCTCAGTAGCACGCATGCATCCAAGCTGTTACCCTCAATGCATAACTTCCCCTCCCGATCTCCCCAGTAGTAAGTTCACTCTCACTTCTGGATTCACGCGTGAATTATATCACCTGCTATCTCCAATGCTTAGTTGTCCACCTATGCCCTCCCGGATCATCGACAACGAAACTGTGGCAGCCATGGCCACTGCACAACATCTACGCAGTTTATAGCCGAAGATGAAATCTTTCGACTTACTCATTCTTGCTCGGCTCTGTTGTGCGTTTCACTGGTCTCGATTTGTGTTACCTTGGGGACTTTTTTGGTTTCTTTTCTGGCTTATACGGCTTTGAACTTGAATTCTCAAAATTGTTCCTGAGAGTTTGGTAGGTTGAATCACTCCCAGTCTACCTCTTAATGAACTTCGTAAATCTACGTTCGTTAGTTGTTCTTGTTCGGACTGGTATAGAAGCATTATCGCGGTTGAATCTATGTCCCTCATGATCCTCGTTTACGGAGACGAGTGAGAATCGGTCCTGCCGCTTATCGGCAACTTGGTGTTCGCATAGTCTAGTCGAGGGATTCGTTCCTGTTCGTCCAACGTAGTGTTTTCCACAGTAATTGCGCTGAACTTTGTACATAACGCCGGTCTTCTTTGTTGTTCCCAGTTTTCCCTTTGGCTTTGATAATGCTTTCTGAAGTGTGTTCGACGACATTAAATTTCATACTGTTGGTCGCGGGAAAAGAGCCAGTGTCTTTACTTATGTACATGGTGTGGTCATTGTGCGAATGCAACCAAACCTGTGCGTCTGTTAACTTTAGCCTTACTGCTGTAGGTCGGATGAGCGAATCTTGAACGTTCTCCTGTCTTGCATGTCATACTATCTCCCCGTACCCTAGGGCCAATCCGTTGCGTTCACCCCTCACTTTCAAGAACACTTCCTCTATCCGGTTCGTGCCATCTGCCTAGTCTACCGCTATTCGCTATCTGATGAAATGACACTAGGTAGAAGTACGTTGTGTTTAACAATAGTGTGAACCCAGGCATTCGTGTCGTTTTGGATTCTCACTTCAAACTCATAGTGCTGATCACAGGCTGTTTCTGCACAACCTCAGCAGGTTTCATTTGAACCATTCCGGTGGGTTGATCCGCAACAACCAATCATCAGGTGACAGACAATTGAATTCGATGAAAGAAAGAAAGACCATAGGCTGGGTCAGACACCCGTTAGGTCGATAGCACTGTTCGATGTCTGATTGGCGGAACCGTGACAAGCATGTATGCATTGGACAGAGTGGAAGGTGACCGTTGTGTTACCTTCTTGCTTGCTGTTATCAGCTACTCCTTATCAAGCAGCAACAGCTCCAAGCACTTTTCCAACTTCGGGTAATAAAATGGCCTCAGCATGTCATAGTACAATCAACTCTCTACACTCTCGCTGTCAGGGCTTGTCATCCTGAAGGGATGCATACTGTAGGGAGTTTTGCTACGTGATGCCTGTCCTTTCCTAAGAATATGTATTCAGTGGATGGAGTGACCCGTTGTTAGGATGTGGGTCTACCGGGGACGCTTTCGCAGGTAACCCAAACGGCTAACAATGGTTGTCTCATAGCATTTCCTGAACTACCCCAGGAGTTTCCGTATTGTTAACCGTTTCCTGTTTGCTCGCATGTTGCGCGTGGATTCGGTTGGTTTGGAACCGGGTTACTCTCATGAGTATGCAATACTAATACCACTTCCTCATCCACTAAATTCGTTTTTCAATGATGTGGGTTCGTGATAACCTAATATCCTTCCACTAAACACCACTATGAATCCTGTGGGTGGCTTTCCCACTGCGCCTTATTTTTATTGGACAACATATCACTACATGGAAGAGAGGACCTTCTTGTCGCAAACCCCTCTAGAAGAAAAATTAGAGTGCACTATTAAAACTAACTTTTAGCCGTAAGATATCATCATAGCATGATATTGTCAACCAGTCGTATTCTAGTTGCCAAGTATTGAGATGCCAGCAATCTGGAGTTTGCTTTTCTGGCTCAGGAAACGGTTCATGTGGTGTTAAAAAGGGAACTCACCTAGCCTTGATCGATGTTGACTTTACACCCTAAGGGTTGTGCAATCACTTTTACCAACAATGACTACTGCTGGAAAACCAGTAGTTTGAATTAAGCGCTGAGTAGTGGAACAGTGTATCCGTACCATTATTTTGGTTCCATCGACTTTTGTGTCGTTTCCTAACATCATGTACCCTATACATTCGCCGTTTAATTGTCACTCATTTCGGGATTTTACCAACTTCTAAACCCATTTGTGATGGCACCTTGTAACGAGACTTTGACCACACTCGAGACGCTTCTTGATATCCATTGTCAGTTGCACCCGTTTCGCAGCGCTTCTGCAAACTTCGTTGTATTTGAGTGGTTGCCTTTCCTGCAGTTGAGTTCATCCGTTTTTCAGCCAATAACAGATATAACTGGCGAAATCACGTCCATCCACCCAAATTTACCTGGCATCTTCCTTATGTTTACGTTTCAGTTTTGCTAGTCGTCCAGTGACTGCTCGTCTCCGGTGACGACTGCTACCGTGTGTGGTTGGGAGAAGACTCTGCCAGTCTGGTCCGTTCGAAACATCCCCCGTCCATCCTTCAAGTGTATTTGGATCATCATGTTTTGTTCACAGAATTTCTTTTATCCAATCCGGCCCGCATGCTGCTTAGTCCGAGTTGTGCAAAGTATGATGAGTATGATTCATTTTTCGTTTTGGTTTGATCATTAAACGAATTCGTGAGTGACGATCCTCAGGAGAAAGTACGCGGGTTTTTATTACATGTGGACTCTGGTTCTTGTACAAAATATTTGAAATCATTTGGTTACCATCATTGTTGTGGAAAGTAGGCAACATCGTGCTGTTAGATGTTTGTCGGCCTCTATTTTGTTCTCCTCAGCCTGTACTATATATCCCTGCAAAGATGATATATTTGGGGCTTGTTGTTTATACTACATCCACGTGTCACATTTTCGGTGGATCATGTGTTGTTTTCTTCATGTGAAGTACGGATGTGAGGTGCATCTGCAAAGAATTAGAAACACCGTATGAACAATGGCTCCTTTATCTGCTCAACTCCATCGGCGACGCGTCACCTATAAGGGACTACCTTTCCAACACCATATCGCAGGTTTGCCTTCGAATGAGAGACGATGAAGTGTCAGCGGGGGTAAGGGTTTACTGTTTGGTCCGTTCGTCTGCAAGCGAGTTATTTTATTGAAAAATAAGTGGTTTTGGAGCTTGGTTAGATTTAACCTTCAAGAATTCCAGTCAAGATGCACAGCTGAATATCATATCTGAATTGCGTCAGCAGTAAGATGTTTCAAGACGTAACACGCCGAAGTAGAAAGCCTATGGCTCGGCGAAATTTCCTGATTCATTGAAATCGTCAGTTATACGACATAAGTTGCGTCTGAAAGTTGTCAGTTCATCGAATGAAAACTAGCAAGTATTCAAAATAAAGAAATATGATTTGTTCATCACAAGAAGACATACTATGAGTTTGTATTCTTCACAAATGATTAGGGAGGAACTCACTTTTGGTGAACATAGGTTCGGAATCGAAAGGGTGGTACCCGTACGATACGACTCCTTTTTTGTATCCAGTTGTTTCTAACCTGTCATCTGAAACTGTATGCATTATGCATTCAAAAAGGGAATTGTTTAACTCTCCACTTTGGATTTGATGTACATGTGCAAAGTGTTTCCACACTGTTGTGACTCACTGACGGTGGTGCAACTCCTGTTTCTTTGCTTGGCTTCCTGCTCCGCCCTTGTATGGTATATCAAAATGCACGGTACCTTGAGACAGCCCTTCATAGAGACCAAGGAATATTATTATAGCCGTATGTACAGAGTTATCACGGAATATTCCACAAGGTCGCGCTAGAATCTTCCTGATGGGGCAAGAAGCGTCGAGTTATAGATGCTCGATCCAGATCGGCTGACATTCTGACGAATCAAAGGATGCTTTCCTTTAGTCCGTAGCCTGCATGTAACACATTCGTCCAATCGACATGATGTTCGGTTATTAGGAGCGGCTGGCCTCCGGACATATTAATTTGGAAACGAATCGATTGTGTCCATCTGGATCAATTCGAATGTCCACAAAAATCTGGAGTATTAAAAAATACTCGACAGAAACCTTGCTTCCATGTCATGGAAGATTTGGAAACACTCACTGAGTTGTCCGGACAGTTGCATACATGGACATTTCCGAACAATGCCCATCTAATATCCAGATTTAAGGCATTTATGGAGAGGGTAACAATCTTGCAGCCATTTTCTATTGCACAATCCTGTTGCGGTATTATTCAGGCTCCTTCTGGACTGCCAAAATGGTTCTTTAACGCAAAATCAAAAAGCCGCAGGTGAAACGGGATTTGCCCATCGAAACAGCCTTATAAATTTCCACACAGAACGAAATTTCTCGCCCTTTCAATTTTTCATACTGAAGAGATGGGGATGTTTTAATTTGGAGGGTTACGTGACCTTGTGAGTAGTGTCATATAAATTATGAGAATTACCGGTTCAGGCGCTGGGAGAACCACGTGCGTTAACTGTACCTTGTATATAGAAACAAGCCTGAGGAACTGAAACTATCACGCTGTTTCCGAGATTTAAGCGCTCACAGACAAGTACGAATATTCTTATTCGGTTCAGCTGACGATCGGTCACAGAAGCTCTGCCATGACTACTCGAGAAGACCGGCGCAAGAACAAGTAATGGGTTTGCAGTCTGGTTCGTGTCCTTCCGGCGGTTCATCGCCGTACTTTGTTGTCAACCGATAATGATGTATCAGCAACACGAGCTCATTTAGCTATAATTTCCTCAATCGAAATGAATAAGGGATTTTGGAGAAAAATCTCACAGGCCTAGAAGAACGATGTCTCGGTCAGTCAGTTTATCACCTACAAACCATGTAAAAAAAGATACGTTGGTTCCGGCTGCAACAATTCCGATCACCGGGTAGTGGGAGAGTGTGGGACAGCCCAGCTTTGGAGGTGATGGTACGTTCAGTTCGGAAACTGGATAGCTACGCACTGAAGGCGGTAGTTTTGATGCACGAACTCCACTGACTGCGTGATTGAGCCATGTCTGCCAGTGTCATTAACCACTGGTGAGTTGAGTCTCGGGGTCCCCATCCAGGGAGGCGGCAGTTGTTGACCCGACTGTATTTTCATACTTCTTTGCTAGGTCATACACTGTCCACCTCTCCGTCGTTTCACCCAGTACAGGGCTGGGCTAGAATAGCTTTGCGAGGCAGGATACATGTCTTAACCAGCGTAACCTATGAAGCGTGAATAACTCCCATCGTGGAGGAATTCCTTCATTCTAAAACCATCTGGCGTACCTCAGCATTGCTAATCCGATGTTCGCAACAAACCCGACCAGTTCTTCGGAGACACTGATAGTCAAACACTTACAAAACTTGTACGTCCTATGCGCCTAGAAGCCGAGTTTCTGCCCCATAAAGCAGTGTGTGTTGTGTATACTGTGCTCCTGACAGGCAAGCTGACGTCACGTCAGCGCCGTAGGTGTCGTGAGTTTGCGAAAGCTGCTCTGGCGTTCCCTGTTTGAGAAGCAATCTAGACTGTAATCGATCTACCGGAAATAATTCAACTGTCCACGCACACCGATTGGATCGTCTACAAGCATGAGGTTTGGTTTTGATCCCACCCAATATTGTAGCAGCACTTTACACTTTGCGGATTGAAGCGCATACCAAGCCGTGTGGTTGAGTTATTTGGGTTATTTAAAGTGGCTTGCATTTTTGATGGATCTGAACCAAGGAGAGCAATATCGCCCGCACACTCAGTTTGTGTGAGGGAACATCCCGGGAGCATTTCGATCCCCAAGGTTTCAGAGGAAGGCAGAGAAATTTTATGCAACACAAATAACAAAGACGAATGGTGAGAGAGTGCAACCTGGTCTTACCCCATTGGACATGGTGAGTTCAGCCGAAGGCTCGCGGTATACTCGTGCGCGTCCGCAGGATTCTGCGTACAGTGCCCTCATCCGGGGTGTAAAAGGACACCTTTTGCCGCTAAAGTGTCTGATATTCGACAGAGTTGAAAGCAGCCTTCAGACAAAAAAATGACCAACGTGGGACGTTTGAAAGAGTAGCGTTATTCAAGAACTTATCTTAAGGTAAAGATACGGTGGATGCATCCGCATCCAGCTTGGTTTTCACGATATTGTTTCTCTATATAATTGATCAACTTGCACAAACTAATACCAGTGAGCACCTTGAATGCGATGGCTTTCAGGCTGATAACTTGATGGTTTCCGCGTGTCGCTCTTGCACCCTTTTTGAGGACTGGAATGATGGTTGAGGCACTCCGTTCCACTTGTATTCCGTCCGAAATCTTACGCAGTTTGTCGTCAGGTTGTTCGCCAAGGGTTTACCATCTTTGAGAAGCGTGGGGTGCAGACCATACGGGCCGGATGCTCCTTCGCTTTGGAGGAATGTTATCTAACGCTTGATTTCCTTTGTTGATGGTGGGCCGATGTCCATGTTCCATTCAGGTTCGTTGGGTTCTTCCAGAGTATGTGTTGAAGGAGGCCGGTTGAACCGTTCTTTTAAGTTTTCAGCCCATCGCTCAAGACGACAATTTTGTGAGCAGTTTGCCGCTCTGTCTTCTCCTCATATTGTTTCGCCGACTGTTTTCTTGGCTGGCTTGGTCGAATGAACTGAAACAGGCCGCGACTGTTGCCTGCAGTGAAAGCTTTCTCCATTTCCTGGGCCTCCGGTGTTCTTTGTCCTTCTTCAAGCCCTTGATTATCCAGTGTCTGATATGTCTGCGTGCGCCATCATAGTCGCTGGTATGGTTTTCTTGGCAGCAATAAGATCTATCGATCTGGACTATATCCAGTGTTCATTTGGTCGAGTCTGATGGCTTGAGCAGATAGTTCTAAAAACCGAGGGAATAGCTTCTTTGGCTCGCTTTCTTTCAAATTCCAACCAATTTGTTATCTGTGTGACTGTGCGTTTCCAGTAGCTTTCAAGCGAGACCAGTTAGATACTGTAGAACTACTGAAGCTCATCGAAGTTGAGTGGAGTTGCTCTGCTCCCGCAAGCGTAAGGTTGGCGGAAAGCGAAGTGATAACCGGGTCCGCACAATGGCATGATTGGAGCCAAGTTTCGTACTCTAGAAGGAACGGCAATCGTTGACGCTCTCCATCAGTAACTGACAGTCACATGATCCGACTGAGTCCATGATTGGTTTGCTTTTAGTAGCCTTCAAGTGACTCGAAGTGAGCGTGTGTGATGGACTTTCGTACTGGTCAGGAAGAGACGATTTTCAGCACACAACTGAAGCAGTCGCTGCTTATTGTCCATACGGTGACCATCGGCTCAAAATCCGCCATCTAAGTGTACTTCTTCCGGACTTAAACATCCAACTTGGGCATTCATATCACCGTCAAGATTACTATATCCGTCCTTCTTGCTGACCGAAGCAGCCGTGACAGACTCCGGTGAACTCCGTCCTTAGATTCACATTTGCGGTCTGTGAGGGCGTATGCTGATGTAACAAATAAACACCGTTTACCGCGTCGAACTGTATTGATCTCAATTGAGCCGGGCAGCGCAAAGATGACTGTTTAGTGGGATCCAGTCCAGTAAGGCGCTTTCAGCCTTGGGGCTGAGTGCAACGCCCACGTCGCAGATAACACGAGCCATTGTGTCAAGATTACCGGACACCCGAAGAGTGAAATGTGGAACATCTGAGCTCGTCCTGTGTGGCTTGTGGTGCACGACCGGAGTTGGGCCTTGTATGCGTGTTTCGGAGACACAACATACATCGACAGAGAGCGAAACCAAGGTTTCAGCAAGAGATGCGTGTTGCCCAATTCGACACAGAGTACAGACATTGAGGGTCGCAACGTGGACCCGATCTCCTGAGGTTAGTAAGTGATTATTTTTTTATTTTTTCTATTGTTTATTTTTCTGGGAGATGGTTTAGACACGGATTAGTGGCTATGGGACTGGCATGTGGGTTGATCGGACTGCATCGTTCGATGGGTGGGGATGGAGTGTGCAACGCGGCCGGTGAGCGAACAGTTGCAAGGGCGAATGGTACCACCTGGTTGCCAAAGTTGAAGAAGGGGGTTTGGTTGAGGTAACCCACCTTGAACCTCTGATTCCAAAGTCAGACCCACAAGCAGTCAGAGGATGTAGGTCTTTGTTAGACGACCGTGCCCCTAGCCTCTCTTTCAAAAGTCTGAACCGCGATGCAGCGGTTGTTGGGGTTTTCTTAGGGTACCCTTCCCGGAGCCAGTTACTCAGTAGTCTGATCCACTTGGCTGCAGGGAGCCGGCCTGGCCCGTGGACGCATGGAGTAAAGCATAATCTTCTGGCTCCTGATGCGGCTTCGCACCAAACCGTATTGAATAATGCTCCGGTGGTCACGGTTAATTTTTGGGTGATCGGAGTTTGCGGTTTTTAGGGCCGGCCATTTCTAACCCCACCCTCGGAGTAAGGCAGAATCGCTGCTTCCATGAATACGGATATGCTATTGCCTAGAGAGAATGCCTTACTGCTTCACACTTCTATCACAGAGGAGAGTTCGACGTTACCCCCAGACTGCCTTGTAGGACGACCTCCTGCAGTACGGAACTCGCTGTTCTTCGTCGGGCTGCTTCCCGTTGACCTTCTTGGCATGGGTGAACCTTAAGGAACTGAGTTCCAGTCAGTGTAACCTGTAGGAGCATTGCAGCACTGAAGCCCGAAGACCACGACAAGGTGACATCTTCAGACCGGGGATCGATGTCCCTATGTTACTTCCACCTCCTCTGGGATCGAGCCTAATGTTTCTCTGGTTTGACGGGATTTCTATTTCCTATTGCGTAACTCCCACAGACGTTTCAATAAATAATCCACGGGAGTTTAGAAGTGGCCTTGACTGGTTACTATTATCATTAGGAATACCTTGTTGATTGGTCTCGCTGTGGTGCTCCTTCTATCTGATAACGGGAACCCCGTTGCTGCGGTGAGTTAATTAATTAATGGGAATAAAAAAACAGAGACCTGGAGACCCCTGAAGAATCGGGAGCTCACATGCGGGTCCAATGACCCTCTCAACAACCTCAAAAACGCCGGTATATAGTGCCAAGAAGGGGCACGCATAGATGGCCGTCATTCAAGAAGCAGATCCCTTTCGAAATGCGTACAACTGACCAAAAGTTTTACGGGCAATATTGGATTGAGTTTAGTGCTCCTCAGTATTATCTCACCCAATGACTGGATAGCAAAACTCTCAAGTTTTTCTACTCTCCACGTGGCTGCAGAGCTGTGAGACTTTTAAAGCATGCGATTTCCAGCTATCGATAAGTTCGGATGTTTTCTGTTGTCCGTCCACATCCTCTAACAGTATCTTGGAAATGGGAGACAAAGCCCATGGCAGATCAAGTTGTCCGCTTAAAATACTGTATTCGGAAACCTACTGAGACTTCGATGAGGTTGTCAACAAGCAAAAACAGAACAGCCCAATCAATTCGCTTATTCTCGAACTAATTGTCAAGCAGCACTGCCACAATTTAGATAACCAGCAGTTGAAAAGCTTAGGCCAACTTTGTGGATACGTCCTGTGCATGACAACTCTGTAATTGCTTTACAATCTTAGAAGAATGATCTCCACGGGAATACCAGTTTGGTCCCTGCCATTAGGTTTATAGGGTTTGGAGAAACTGAAAGACATACGAGAGATTCTACCGAGTCTCCTTTTAGCACCAGCTTAATTCTCAAATGCGGATATCTAGCTGAAAGTCTTACCCATACTACATTTAAGACAGCCATATTGTACTATTCGTGTCACAATATGCCGAAAAGCAACGATGGTTGATGTGTTACTATCAGTCCACCGAAGTTAAACTCGTCGTGGCACATGCGAACAATTTCGCGAAGAAAAAAGACGCGCCTTTCGAATAAAATGAAGCTAAATCATCATCATTATCATCTGTAAGAAACCGCGTACTTGTCGTACAGTGGTTGTAGCTGCCGTAGTTTCGTTCACCGGTGATTTGGGGAGGGTAGGTAGCTGCTCATTGAAGGCGGGAGTTGATAAATTGGTGCGTAAATACAGAACTGTTAAGTGGGGGATTGGGAAAGGAGCTATGCATTGAAGGCAATAGCTTGGATGCACGAGCGCCATTGAGGGCGCGACTGGGCCATATCTGACAGTGTCTCTAACCATTGATGTGGCCCGTCTCAGGGTCCCCATCTAGGAAGACGGCAATGACCAGCGCAGCTGAGTTTGCTGGTGATGGCTTTTATAATTCGCTGCCAAGTCATTGTTTGACCTCCTCTGGCTCGTTTCTACCCGTCACGTGGTTGTGCGAAAAGAACCCTTCGAGGAAGTCGGTCGACTGGCATACGGAGCACGTGGCGAAGCCAGCGCAACCTGTGGAGAGTGGTCAGTTCATCAGTTCGTAACGATGCCTTACATTGCTTCGGTTTCGTAGGGAACGGAGAACTGCATAGAAACTTCTAGGGTAAAATTAACGTATGCCAGAGGCTACGATGCGAACCAGCATTTATAGACGCAGAGATTCCTTCATACAACCAGCAGATCTGGATTCCTTTACTGCTTCTGGTGCCGTGACTGTGACCGAGCTTATGTAGGTGATGCAGTGAAGCACGGACGTAAACTGGATCCATGATGCTCCGCATCACACCTCCATTTCGACAGGACGCTAGTGTCAGCGATTTACACGAGTTCACCGAAACCACAGGGAACAGGAACGACTAGCGTTGAGAGCCATCTCGCATGATAACTTCCACTGCATATACACCGACATGTATCTACACTATCCATGTATGTCGTGTTAGTATACTTACGGGTGACTGACAATTGCTCTCCGTCATTGCGATTATCGCCCCCTTGGAATTGGGTTCCAGTCTAGTTTCAAGCTCCTAGACGGACAATTGTTTCCCAAACGACTTCAACCCTCCTTGAGGCATACGGCAATTCTGAAGATCCATGTGATCCCCCTCCCCATCAACCTCGGGGAGCAATAGCCAATTTTCCCTTAGATTTAGCGTTTGTTTGGGCTTCCCTCGGGCGGATCGAGCCAAACATTCATGCTCCCTGATGTTTCGGAATTTTCCACAATAAGGATCCTTCGCATAAAACCGAGCACTACTTACCTTCCAGTTCCTTAACATTCACTGTAGGTGGTTGCCGGGGAAGAAGGTAGAATTTACATTCACATCCCTATCCCTTGGACAGTCATCCTGTCTTGGGGCAGTTATTCTGGTGTCTACACCGCGAATGTGGGTGGCGCTGAACTCGAGTTTTGCTCCTGCTAAAACTCATAAGCGGTTTATGTCGTCGGTCATTTCGGGATTTGAACCCTTGTCATGTGACAAGCGAACGTGTTATAACTACTCCGTCAGTGCACTCTGAACACTGAACATGGGAACATGTTCACAATTGAGCTATATGGTTGATTGTGTTGTGTGTCGCTTCAGCCGACACCTTAAATGTCCTGGTTGTGTCAATCGATCATTGGGGGATCAAATACTTATTGTGCTACACCGGTCGATTCGTTTGTAAAGCAACAACAACCAAACACTTATTCATGTTTTACTGTCTCCGTCATGGTTCGACATCGTCTCCCCTTGGTTTTATAGGACGCCTGAAATGTGTTTACGTATGTTGATTCGGTCAAATCGAACTAATTACCTGTTTGCCTGATTCCAGGAAGCTGTAGGCATGGTTTGTTGACAACCATGTATCACTCAGGAATTCATTACCGAGACCGTTTCAATCGACCATCGTCACCAGTCACTGGCTTCATTACAAACCGGTGAACAAATCCATCTCTGAATATTTACTTCTTTACCCAAATACATGGTCTCTTTCACTTGATAGTCGATGAACTCAAACGGTAAACACAATCGAATAGGTAAGTAAAACATAGTCAAAATGTGTGCGGTTGATGCTTGAAACGAAGTGAATTCAGTACGATCCTGATTGGTTGGGAGAATGCTTTTCTCTCAGTCTGAATTGATCAGCCGATAACTTTAACTGGGCTATGAGTTTATTTGGTGTCAGGTTCAAGTTGATTCAACACTTTCCATCGAGGGTGATAAATTGTGAGGGTTAAAAAAGATGAAGTGAGCAAACAAACCTGGATCACATATGAACGTTAACTGCCATTAGCACTGTCCGCTGCTGGTTGGTTTAAATTAACGATGTTATCACGGTGGTTGTAGTCGAGTGAGGCAAAGCACGAGATCAGTTGTGCTGTATCATTTGTCAGTACCCTGATCTGCCAGTTTGGTTCTCATTTCCGACTGAATGGCTAACACATGTTTTCCATCAAATGACTAGAGCCCGGTCAGTTGTGAAGGCCGTGGTCCGCATACGCTCCTTATGTGAATTCAGCTCTGGCTGAAACAACCAAGTTGTTTGAGGGCCTAAGCAACGTTCAATGGTTAGGTTGTGGAGAGCAATTTCCAGGTCATCCTTTAGACTTTAGACTCCGTAAAGGCTGCAATCTGGCTGCAATACGTTACCAAGTGTATTGAACACTGAATAGTATACAGCAGAGCGTGCTTTCTTTCACTGGTATACGGCCTCGCCTGTTCACTTCATTCAAATAAATTGACATGGTTGTGCGGTGCTAAAGCACCAGTCTTCTCGTCTGTTGTTTCTGTTAGTGATGACGATGACCTCGCTTACACATCCAGTTTCGTTTTAGAGCATTATACAGAGAGAAACTGGGAAAGAGATGGACGCTGCAATCACAGTATGGCTTTCTAATGACTTCAGCGAGGGCGGTGCGAAAGTTGCCGAGTCAGTGATAATTGTTATGTCATTTTCGACCTCGTTGAGGAATTTAAATGCCTAAACTAATGAACGTATCAACATAATCCTAATTTCCGTGGAAATGGACCATCCTCCAAGTTGTGCAAATAGGCCTATCATAAGCTGTGAAACTGTGTGTGTGTGTGTGTGTGTGTGTGTGTGTGTGTGGAAAATTCCCAAGCAAAATAATGCTAATTTGTATTTTGTGTTTGTTTGCATCGGTAATCGCCTTCCAGCTGACCACCCTTGATATGGGTACTCCGTAGTCATTATAACGATGGATATCCCTGATATGGAACCGAAGCCTCTTCAGTCCGCTCCAGTCGCCCGGAAGAGTCAAAAATAGTTTATCTGTCGGTTGTTTGGGGCAGACAGCTCACGAATGTCTGTGGAGTTGCGACGCAAAGATTTAGTTTAGTTCTGTGGGTAACAATCAGTGACTACAGCATCATCAGGCTCCTGATCGTCCCCTTCAGGCTACTGATCAAACAATATGATCAAAGCTGTGGAACACCAAAGCTGTACGTAAGCTCCTTTTCCGAGTGAGGAAGAAGGTATAACTCATGGACGGGACACTAGTACGATTGTCAACAGACCAACAAACATGGCGAATACTGAGCCACTATGTGGTTCGTAGTTTGGCCCCACTTGCGTTCGGGCTTCTGTCTCTTATGATTCACAGAAAAACTGTTTCATGTTTTATTCGATTTATTATAATTTCGTCAATAATAAAATTGCAGTTTCCACATTCCAGACGTGCTCGCATAATCAGGACTTGTTGGTTCTGATTTGGACGGAGAAACTCTATCAGTCGTAAGCATCGACATAAATGCGACGGATTCAAGCATACTCGTGCCCTTTTCTTGCATCAAGCAAGCAGATTTGTATGAAACCACCCATTCAAAGTGTTACGAAATTCAGGAAACCGCTACTGAATGCACTTCAGTCAAATTCACATGCACAAACTAATGGTTCTCTTACACAAATGAGTGTTCTCAATCTACAGTCTCTCAGTCAAATGAAAGTAACTCTTTGAATGCATACTACATAAAGGCCTACCGCATGGACTGTTATCGCACTGGAGAACCTGAAAGTGATGAAATAGATAATGAATTCTCCTGTGCTCTATACTACTGACTAACTGACTTAACTGGCAGACCCATATCGATCTACTTAAGCAATGGATCGAACAAGTTTGAATCCAGTTTACGTATACGCCTACACCTGTTGTACATAGGATTCTGTCTTTTGTGGCAGTTAATTAGAATCGGAACATACCTACCTTCCACGTGTACTAAGAGCTATCATACTATTTGTGGAAGAGATGACGAAGCTGGCTAACATCCTTACCAATTTTTTCAAAGGTCGCCATATGAGAAAACCGGCAATGAAACCGCCAGAAGCCGTCGGTCAACCCGGTAGCACGCCGAATATTGGAGATAAAGATTCCGTAAATGAAGGTGACTCGAAACCCTGTGAAATGGCTACATATTGTGAGGGCGGGGTAAACCGAGCAGAAGGGGAAACAGTGGGAAACGTAAGTCCCAGCTTACCAGTTACTGATCAGAACTACGAATGCGATAAACACGATGACCAAGTGGTTGAAGGAGCATTCACAAAGTGTTTAGAACGGAGTAGTCCCGCGCCACAAAATGATTCCAACGAGCAACTAGGCCAACTTTTATCACCTGTGGGGCAGAGTTAATCTATAGAACTCAATCTACCGGCTTCATCGGACTGACTCATTGCTTCTTGAATCATAACACCATTTCAGGATATTCAAAGTCAAATGTCACACGGGCACTGGTCAAAATTTGGTTAAACATGCCTGGGGATAATTATGTTCATTGCGTTTTCCTGAATTGTGTCAAGTTTTCTTGAGTGAAATTTTATTTTTTTATGTTCAATATATGATATTGTCAAAGGACTCCATCGTCAATTTATGTATTGATGAATGAGGGAGAAAACACCGTTCAGGCTAGGGTGAATGAGTCAGCTACCCTGGTCCATCGTTTACAAGTGCAAGGAATTTTTATTTTGGAACTAGTTGGTAGATCGTAAGAACTTCGCCGCTTCACAAATCGTCTTTAGTCTGTTCACATCGAATGTCCCAATAGGTCGAAAGCGAATCAGCATTGTTTACTACTCTGATGCTTACAGTGAAGGTATTTACTGAGTTTCAGTCTAACAAGAATCGTTCACCGTGTCGATCGGCCGAGCGCATAACAACATGTATGTCTAAATCCGATATAATTTCCCTCTGTCTAAATTTTGTCTGACAGTAGTTGTGAAGATTACTCCAGCAGTAAGCCATGCGCTCAAGCTCCTCATTAGAAGCTACCGATGAGAACGTTAAAAAGGGGACGAATGATGAAACGGACTGTCCTTGAAAAACATCGCTTTCAGTAGAACGTACGGGTAGTATAAATTTAGTTTGACCATCGGTGTCTCCGAAGCATCGACCGCGTCTGATGGAAGCATCGGGTTGACAGTGCTGAGGTACACCTGATGGTTTTAACTAAAAGGATGAGGTACGTGGGTTACGTTGGTTAGGACATGTAATCCGCATGTCAGAGGACAGTCGACCTCGCAGAGTTATTTCCACCCAGCCCTGTACTGAGTAGAAGCGGCCAAGAGGTGGACGGCATATGACCTTGCAACAAAGAATGAAGACACTAACTAGTAAATTGAGTCGGGTTGGCAACTGCCGCCGCCCTGGGCTGGGACCCCTTTACTGAACTCACCAGTGGTTGACGGAACTGGCATACATGGCTCAGTCACGTAGTCATTGGAGCTCGTACATCAAATCTATTGCCTTCGTTGCATAGCTGTCCAGTTTCCAGATCCCTCAGAGCAATATACATCGCGAATTAACTGACTACCTCATCGTCTCCAATGCTTGGCTATATAGACCACGCCGTACCATTTTAGAGTGGCCGAAACTTTGGCATTTGGAACCAGCATACTTGGTTTATAGCTGCTAAACTGAAACGAACTGATAAATCTAACTTGAACTTGTACTGCAGACGTCCGACTACTACCAAGAGGGTAGCTTACCCTCATTTGGTTTTCTAATGGATCTATTACGCACTGTTATTATGTTTTCCTAATCGTCTACAACCACAGTGCCCCATCCACAAGGAAACGTATGCATGTTCCCTTAATTTTCCTCTTCAAATGTGGTGTACTTTTTAGACGGACGACAGATATGTAGCATCTCTTAAGTCTTCTACACATGGTTAATGAAGAGTCCGGTGTCTTTGGGTGTTTTCAGCAGCAGACCGCCGGTTGTGGTGAAGTTAGTCATGTCAACCACAGTGTGTGTTCCAACATTCAGTGTCGAACCGAGACATTGTCATCGTGAAGTTCCCTCCTGGGAGATGATTTCGCCAACTTTGAACCACAGATTGCCCTAGGACATAAAGGGATATTGGGAAGATGCTATGTGTTTATTGCAGCCAATCATATCCACCGTTGTCAGACTTGATGGTTGCACGTATTCCTAAACTGCATGTCTGCCAGAAACGTTTCCTTCTGTACGTCATTCCTCTAAAATGTCATCTGTTCCTCAAACGTACTTCATATTGGCCTAGGTCAGTCAATATTTGGCATTTCAGATTTCCGCAAAATGTTTTATCACCCACCAACTTGCAGTATGGTAGAGTACTGTCAAGAGTTGATGACATAGCCTGAAGTTATGAGTGAACCTAGCAAGATTGGCAATCGCCATCCACTAAGTTAGGCAGCAGATGACACGGTAAGAGATGCATTTTACTGAGGCGAGATGCTGCGCATATTAACGAGGCTGCACTCCTAAACTGATCACTCTACCCCAAATTGTCCCGTTCTCCAGTTTCAGTCTCTGTCAATCTAATCCGCAGTACTGTCAAATATACCAGCATTCCAGGTCTCGATTTTTACATTTTGCCGGCAATAAACACCCCAGAGACCACAGACGACAGGTACTCAAAGAAAGGGAACATTTGTAAACGTCCTGATGGCAAAGGGAAAAAGGAGGATTAATTGTGAGCTCAGTCAGTCCATGTGATGCCGGAGTACTCAGTCGTCGTACGTGCCGGCCACAATTACTAACGTAAACACCCTGAAAAGAACCTGACCGGTTTTCGCCATGGTGACCTGAATGGAATCGGGGACCTAGGGATTCATGAACATCCAAGACTTACCTTTTTGGTTGCCCAGTTTGTCCAAACATCCGAATAAATGGAATTTTGGTAACAAGTAGAACAATCCATATTGCGTGCTGCACGAGCTGGACGTGCTACCGTGTAGAGTCCATTGTCGTGAGACCTTCCTCTTTGGAAACTTCTGTTCATGTCCAGGTGGCTAATAATTGAGGTCAACTTTGGCTTAAGCATGTGCGGTTACCACGAATATGGAAGAAATTGAAGCTAGACGACTAATGGAACTCGGCTTTGTATTGAGTTCTGTTGTGATATTTTGAGCCATGAGAATTTGGAGTACAAATCAAGAGTTTGTGGCGAAGCAATATGTCTAGCAATCAGGAAAACGAACGCATAACCTAGGTCAGAAAGCTTCGATCTGACCAGATAAGATCTACGCTTGATTTTGTGCTCACAAATGAATAATAACTGGTTGAAATCATCAAAATAAACTCAATGCTGGGTCGAAGTGGCCCAGCATTGCAATCTCTGAGATAGTGGAAACGCAATCGAAAATTTCTGGGACACAGCAGGCGAAAGTTTGAACCTACCCACGGAGTCGTAGGGAAAATAGAGCGGGTGAATTATAACGTATAGCCTGGGCCTACCGAAAGGATTTGCACTTGATTACGTATCGCGCTGTTAATGATTGCGGACTCACTTCCGTGGGGCCTACTGGCGGAATCTCCCACATAATTCGCCAACTTATAAAATGTGAAGTCAACCTCGTACTAGTCTTTGCTTTCTGACAGAAACTGCCTCCACTCAAAAACAAGTTAATTCACTTCAATGGACAGAACTACGGTTCAAAAATGGCTTATCAACCGAAATGCGGCTTGCAGATGTGGCTTGACTATTTCACATCCATTGTATAGCACTGATGCAGAAGAGCAAAGTGCATCGTCAAAAACCCTGACAAACGGGTTCCAAGATCTTTTTACAAACTTGTCACTCGATCAGTACCAGTGCAACCTAATATCCCATTGTCCTAAACACCAAGTGATTCCACGATGAACTCAGATGAAATGGCCAGTGTCTTTTATTTCTTTTGCAATACTTTGACCACGACAAACACGAACGGTGTGCCCGAAATCACTTAATCTTCAAGCTAAGCGTGCTTTCCTGTTCTGATAGTTCATAGGAATCTCGTCTGTTTGAAACAGAGCGTCCCGTCTGGGACTCATCTTCAGGCGCTAACAACCCTGGCTGTACTCCCCGCCCACCCCGACCAATTGCAACGCTCTACTCGAAACCTCACGGTGACGTGTTTGTTATGGAAATCTGAAAATAAAAATTTTCCTGTCTGCTTTAGGTTTGAATCAGCCAACTATATGTGAGCTACATTACTATAGTCCCTGTGGAAAATAATGAGGTCTACTGTGGCCCTCCTGGGGCACTTCGAAAATGTATGCTTGTTGGCCGGTGCGTATTATATCTTTGGACGTTGTCGTTGATGTCTAACTAATTAATTAGGAGATCAAGTAGTTTGTAACAAATCACTGGATGAGATTCAACCCTTGTATGTTATTTATATACATTTCCTTAAGCCCTTGACAGAGGGTGGCACCAGCCCTATCTAGAAGAGATAGGGAGTGGTTATCTTTCGTCACCCACTACTTAGAAGGCAAGTGGATTAGCCACTGACAAATGTCAGTCTCAATCAGTGGTGCATTTTCCCCGCATTATCATCATCATCGAATCTAACAGTTGAAACTGCCGTGTGTTTTACACAGAAGATTCAGAAGTAATATGATTTCTACCCATTATATTCAACATCACTGTTCAGTTGGTTGTATTTTCTCCAACTATTATTCATTAGCAGCCTCCTCTGTGTAAAGTAAAATGGAGGATTTCTGTCTCCCTTATCCATCCCTTCCTGGTGAACTTGATGGCCATTTACAGCAAGGCGATAAGAGGGAACACGCGCACAAATCACTTTTTCCCATTGTGCCTCCTGCACTTTCGATTTTTTAAGGCAAGTTTTATTCAGACCTATCACTTTGTTCTTTGGTTATAGCAAACAGCTCATTGGAAAATTCAGCATGTACTTCATTTGAGGAGTGTCTCAATTAACACAAAGTCTGACCAACTGGTTGTATGAGATACATGCCGAAAATGCTGTCTTCTGTGACAACTTAAATGTGAAACAACCCAAAACCAGGACAATGTATGATTCGGCCAAAGGGTATGAAGATCAGTTGGACAAAGCTTGAGGCGTGATCAACCTTTTTAGCATGGGAGAGCATAACCAGTATTGTTGAGGTTATCAGAATGTTGAACTGTGAACTGATATTAGCAGATTACTTGTCATTGATCTCTTTCCAGATCGTCTTGGTGGGTATCCATGATTTAAGAATCTAATGGTTATTAGTCCAGATCACTCCCTTTTTCGATTCTTCTTCTCACGTGTTGGCTCTCTTGCAGTACCCTAGAATGTCGCCCAGGAGTGAAGCATTGGTTGCCAACTCTGATATTTTTGCCACGTATGATGGTCAGGATAACCGGAATACATGCAGTGATTGCTAAACTGGTGTTTTCTCGTTGACAAACTGTTGTTAGTGTTAGGAGAATTCAGAATTGTAGTAGAGACTTCGTCCTGTAAGGGAAGCCAGTCTGTACTGAAAAGCCGAGAAGCACCGTACAGCTGCATTATCCTTATCGGAAATGATCAATAGTGCGCATCCCACGAGACTCCAGAGGATGCCGGCACCGGGACCTCCCCGTTGGCAGCTTTGAAACTTGGATGTTCGGCCACGAGCGACCGATCAGTAGTACGAGGTGCCAGGAACGCGTGTGAGCAGGTGATGTGTATCCCGTGACTATCTTGTCTAAGTGCGAGTTAATCACACAGCTGATCAACCGCTCGTGGCCGAAAGGCTGTGTTCAAAATAGTAACCGGGAGGTCGCAGGTTCGAGACTCCCTGAGGTTTCGTGAGTTGAGCACTGCTGAGGATTTCCAACAAGGATGGAACAGCTGTCCAATGCTTCTCAGCTTTTCATAGTAGATTGGCCTCGTTGACACAGTGTGTTTCATCTCTCATTCAACACCAAACTTCCGTTTTATGGTTATCCAATATCATCAGTGACATCGCCGAACCAAGATTTTCGGATTTACTTGATTTTAAAAAGCCCGTTTTTCCCAGTTAGTCTCTCGAGGCTTTAGTAAGCTTTAATTCACTATCCTCGCCTTCAGATTATGACATATCTGAAAAACCGTCTTAATGCCCTCGTCGTCTTTCTCGGAAGGGGTGATGGGTCAGAGTGAAAGTGGTCACATTGTTAACAGTGGATTGAGCAAACTACGTCTGTACGTCCCCCTTTCCTGTTAACCTTAGGAACGATCTAATCTTTTTGTGAGTTCAGACGTAGACTTTGCAGGAAATTTGTCGTCAATTGGCTGGGTTCTTTGCAATCCTCATGATTCGTCAAAAGTGAGCTTTCTTGTTATTTCTCAGGCATCCAGAAGAGCTTCCGATAGTGACTGTCAGGCTTCACTGGTAATTGCATGTATTCTTCTGAACTGATAAATGGGGTGATTTACAGCAAAAACCACAATCTCTGATGCCCATCGTTTAAAACTTTGAAAAATCAGCACATGTACCACATTGTTCAGGTGAGAGCGCCGTTTCATGTTTTATATGATGAAAATAGGAATGTTTATCCACTCTGCTACTTCTCGATTCCGCTTCCTAGCTAGAACTCGTTACCTCCGGCGTCGTTTCGTTGTAGCAACAGAGGATAACATCTACTGGTGTGCACTGATTTGGTGTTGATGCTGAGCAAAAAACCTACTCAAGCTCCCGGAACATCCGTCTATGTGTTTGCCAAATACGCTTCTTTGCTTTTTGACTTCGACAACTATGTGGACGAGAAAAATGAGCTAAATTTTACCGGAAACCTTTATCTTTTGGACGCTGAAGTAAGTGATCATCTGCGCAAGTCAGCAAAAATGAGTGTAGTGGAAACATCTCTGACCACTTTAGTCAACCGTCGACGACAAATGTGCATTTCCTGTCGTCAGGGGAATCGGCAAGATCGTCATGCATACGGGACGGGAGTATTTGTAAAGTTTGTCATAGTGCGAATCACATTTGCTTACATCAGGATCTACCGAAATTGATTCAGGCGAGAGCAGCGATAAATGGACATCAAAATGGAGAAATACAGACGTTCCTCCATTAATTTTACCGCCTTTCGCGGTACTACGCTTGAAACTCGTTTTGTTTCCAAGGAATACCACCATTTGCACGCACCTCTTGGCTCGATAAGCTGATTAACAGCCCAAGTTAGCCATATGTAGGCATATTTCCAACAACCTTGGGCACTGCACGATCAAGGCAGCTCGTTGACGCCAGGCCTTTGCCTGTCAAAGAGCCTCCACGTGGCCTCATAAATATCTACATACCTGCATCGTCCCATGCAGCATTGCCTTCAGAGCACCGTTAAATCATCCACAAGCTTGAAACCTGACCGTGATGTTGAGGATACATTTGTCATTTGTTATTCTTGCACTGCAATTAACAAGGTGTCTGGGATTTGTCGCACTAGACACATGATGGATTGGATCTTCCTGACGTCCACTTGGGTGGACCGTACAAATTAATTGGTATTAAGCATCCACCGAAATAGGCTTACAAGATCTGCTTTCAAGATAACTTTGATGAAGACCTAAAGTTTATCATGAGACTCCTGATACAGAATAGATGGTCAGATCAGCTGGTATGTAGACTACCTTCGGACAAACTTCGGAAGCGATATTTCATTCTCTAATAAGCCTACTTTGATAAAAGGCTAATTATAATCGATGAGTCTTCTGAGGCTACCACATGTCGCCTAACAGCTTTTCCTCAGGGAAAATTCCGTGCAGCCCAAATGAGAGCTTCCCGTTTCCTAAACACAAAACTAAGAGAGGGACTGTCAGCCAGCAATTCCTTAGTTTGCTTGTCGTCCACAGACCGTATGAGCTGTGAAGATCGACATGAGATCCAGGGCGTAGCTGAACCCCTACTGTCCTCAGTTAGAACAGTGCAGGAAATCATTTGATACGAATCATGAAATGAAACTTGTAAAGCCGTTCAATGTGGTTTACAAAGTGCCAGCTAACCATTCTAGATCACAGAAACGACTGCAGTCAGACTACGTCAACCCTTGTCTAAACGTAACACACTGCTCATAAAGTCACTTAAAACTCTTCGACAACGCACGACGGTTTTGCCCTTCTTAAGGCTCATCAGATAGGTGCAATCCCCGAGTTTTCCCCAACCTTCTGTTTTAGTTAAACCCAAACTGGACAGATTTCGACACGTACTCTCATTTGCAAACGAATGTGGATTTGACCCAAATGAATCCATCTGAATCTGTCGTTATTGATGATCTGCTTCAACTGAATGTGCTGCACCAGGCCGCCTCATGTCTCAGTTGGTACGATATTCGAGATGTCGTAATATGTCATGTAAACCTAACACTCTACTCATTAGGTTGCTGAAGCGGGCCATCATAAACGAGAGGTCCAACTGTATTCAGTCAATCTCTTGTCAAGATCAAATTTATGTGAAAATGAGAGTACACCATGTTTTGACGTTGGAAGGGCGTTCGAAAGAATTCAGCACAGCTTAGTTAATCAGTGGTTCCCTCTAGGATACACTCAGAGACCTAGTTGAGTGTCGTAATTTACAAGCTTCTATCAATGAACTGTTATTTTAGTTGCATCTAGTTTGTAGTCTGTTGGGGATGCACTCTTGGAGCGAGACTTTAACAAATGTATTGTTCACAACCATCATGTTCTGAACGTCAGCAGACTTGGGAAAAAATTACCCTGTGCGACCACTTTTGTTGTTGGTCAGAATTCAACCCGAGGTGTACCACAGTAGGCAACAAGATATGTTCAACATTTTGGAACAGGAAGGTTTCGTGGGGTAGATGCAGTACACAAGGACTATCTTACTACCAGTGATGACTGCCAACGCGTTGTCTGTCGGACCGCAAAGTCTTTTCAAGAAAGATGACATTTTTAACCTTATAACTTCAGTGTAGTTATTGATATTTTATTATCTTGTTTGTTGATCTTCGGTTAATGAGGCCTTTTGTTTTTATTCCACAGAACTTATCATGAAGCTTTCTATCTTAGGTGATCTAGACTCATGCTGACGCTACTGTGTGTTCACTACATCTAGTTTCCGAAGATTCCAAGACATGTTCCACAGCCAGGTGGTTCGATGAATAAGGACCACACCGAAGTGTGTACGGGTTATACAGCTTGCACCTTGCTAGTTCCCACAGCAGATGAGTCTGTTTCTATATGCACCTCAGTAACTTCATGTGCCAAAATTGCTACTTTCATCCTGCCTATCGAAAGACCTATGCTACAGATCACTTATTGTATGCAGATGACTACAGTCCATCAAGTGTTCCTACATTGTTTTTTTTCTATTTTGGTCTAAATCCTTGCATATTGTAGGAAAGCATAATGTCCCTTAGGTTATTTGTGATAGTTGACTGTGATAAAACGGTTCACGAGATTCGGTAACACGTGTGTTGAGATGTGTGCATAAATTAGTAAAGAATAAAGGTAATGATTCTTAGTAGTGCAATGTTCAAATCATTTTCACCACTGGAAGATCAATGGCTCAAGTTCTACCTAACCAAAGGAGAAGCCATTTTTCACTCCCAGTTACAATTGTGTCTATTGTGGGTGATAGAATCTACTGAACGGTAGCATTGGTCTTCTATCTGACAAATTTAAAACAATCTAGAAGCATAACGAACTAGTCGGGCGAAGAAATATGTGGACAGCTGGCGACTAGAAAATGGAAAACCGATCGATCTTAGGTCACTTGACTATTTTGTTTAAACTGCAAGAGAGTTGAGTCATTCTGTCATCCTTAGGAAGCAGGCGGAATTTTCCGCTTACTGAATGGATGCTTTCTGAAAGCAGAAGTTTGTGGTACATCTGACAAGACGGTAATTTGAGTCTCTCTACATCGACTGACTAGCTGGTTGACTGAACGTAATTATGCAAACATCCGAAATGAATGAACTAATCAAAGAAGCAAAGTAATGAACGAATATATCTATCGTCGGTCATCCCCACCGTCAGCTGAGGTGAACTTTAGGAGTCCTAGGAGGGCAACATTACCTGCGCGACGTGAACCACCCATTCCGACTAAAAACAGAGGTGGACGAGCTTCATACTGTCCACTTCTTTGGCGAAGAACTCTGTATGCGAGTGCTTTGAAATCACTTGTGAGAGCGAGAAACGCTCAACGTGACCGAGCACTTGCAACGTTAGGATTTCCTGTGAACGGGAAAATATCACGTCGTGGTCGAGAAGCTGCAGTGCAAACAGGAAATTCATTGTACACTTGTTTCACTAGTGGGCAAGGGTCGCCCTTTCAGACAACCAATTACTCGCCTGCAACAACAAGCAAAATTTTCCCGACAACAACGTCACGTGTACCTGTGCGTGATCAAGCTACCTCACCTATTCCAATTATGCGTCCGATTTTTGAGTTTCCCACTATGCTAGACACCAGAAACTACTTGTTTAACCACTTTGAGGTGAAGAATGGCCCAAGTCTGAGTTCATCTTGCCCAAGCTGCTCCTGCCCGGTTGAAGACAAGCATGAAGCTGAGCAAGATTATTGGATTCCAACCCCGAAAGCACCAGTGATTAACAAGGATACAACCGATTCCTGGATGTCAGTACCCAGAGATGAGAAGAGGTTACCGCCCAAAGGTGAATTCTGACACTATGCCGTATTCGTTCTTTCATTTGTTATTCAAATTCGGTTCCTTCGCCAGTTCAATAAAATTCTATGTTACCAGTGAATCATTCATAGATTCTCACTAAATCGGTGGATAAATTCGATTCGCATTGGTTTCCTTAAGATCCTTTTCCAAAAGCCCAACTGAAGCTCAGATGTTCAATACCGTTCTGAATGAATGCAGTCCAGTCTCATTTCACTTCCAGACTTTCATCGAAAAGGGGGTGCAAGCATTTTAATAGTCAGGAGGTCGAAAAGTAGGAGGTGAAAAGTTTACGGAAATTTCCTCGCCGAAGTAATCGGAACTTCAACTTCCCCAGTTCCGTTGTAGTTACCAGGGGAGTAACTTCAGTATGAGAACTCCGGGAGCTAATTGTCGTACTTCCAGTGAGGTCAGGCGAGCTATAATGATAGTGTATTTCAGACCAAACAAGCTACTAATTCGGTTAAATGCATTCAAATCGGTTGGGGTGAAACTTCTCTATGAAGTAGCTTCCTGCAGCTCCGGCCTTTCTAAACTGACCATTAAAGTGACTCCTTTAAACTCCTTTCTACTCAGTATGGAAGGTCTTCCCCTCTACGTAGTAAAAGTAGCCAAAGTAGATCCTGTCCCGCTTTACCAGATAAATGTTTCTTCTTTGAATATACACATGTAGTGAACAATATATTTTGATTCCTTAAACAGAGGTGGATTTCGGTCTTTTCCACATCATTTTCCGCTACGATTCAATCGTCTCAACTGCATCTACACGCGATTGCTGTAGACGGATTTCAATATACTGTGGGTGTGATTCTTGGTCCAATCGGCTTTTGACTTATTCAGATATACTCATGTGACTACCGACGAACTATCCGAAAGCTTTACCCGAACAGTCATCGATGACTGCAGAGGACCTGAGTTTCACTGAATGTCCATAAAAAAGGCGTCGTCGGGTCTCGAAAAGGTCATCCACGAGAGCATTTTCGTCCCTCTCGGGACTCAGTAGGTGGCGTAAACGGATCGGGCAAGTGACCCTATTGTTGACATTTTCAAACCGTCACCTTCCGGAACACGTCTTCTGAACCAGGTTGCGCAGGTGACGATTCGGAAGTATGTTTCCATTCATGGTCCATCTAACGAAACTCAATAAGGACGAAAAAGTATAAATTAAAACATCTTTGTAGGTATACTAGCACGGTCTCTTGAGTTTCGGCTACAATTAAGTGAAGACAAGCAAACTGAGCAGTGACACAGGTCAGTAATTGTCGCGACTGGTTTGACTGTGACCTTGGATCTACCGTCCAGCTTGAACGAGAGATACTGCTCTTGTGCGCGCCTAGTGGATTAGCTGGTTTGGTTGAAGGGCTATGACAACGTCAGTGCACTCCTGTGTGAATGGGAATAGTTCTCTAAATCACTTATGGGTGAGCGTCTGTTGCATCCGTGATCAGTTTTGCCAGACCAATCCAAATGAGGGGAAAATGATTTTAGCGCTGCCCTTGACATAGGTTGCGTGCATGGAGATTTCCAATGCCTCCTCACACAGGTGCTTCGGATATGACTTGAAGCCAGGTTTTGAAATGTGTGCACCAGCAAAGTCTGATGACTCTGCTCAACTGTATGCGGAGTAATGGCAGGGTCATTGTGGTAACTTTTCCTTCTGTTGGTGTTACGAAATGTGAACCGGACGTGGCGTTCGTTTTCCGCTACTCGCATCCCTGCTTTTCCGTTTGTCTGCCAGAAGCTCTGAGCAACCAATATTCGATGCACTGTTATTGCGCTTTTATTGACCACTTGCATCTTCCATCCTTAAGATTTGTTCTCTTTGAAGATTATTCATTCGGGAACAAGTGTTTATTTTGGAATATTGGCAACTTAGATGAGTTTATTGGGAGTTGATCAGGTGGACTGTTCGCCGAACTTGATATTTAGCTTGCGAATGTTTCGTCCAGGAGATATCATCAATGCACATTTGGGTCAATGAACCTGGAAAAGTTAGTATATATCCTGAGTGCAAGCTAATAACATTGCTGATCAGCCGTTCTTGACCGAACGATTGAGTGTTCGAACTGTTAGCCGGGGTGATCGCAGGTCCGCGACTCCTCTGAGTTTCGACAGATGCACACTGCTGATGATTCCCAATAAGGATGAACAGCTGTACAGTGCTTCTTGGCTTCTCAGCATAGACCGGCTTCACTAAAAATTCCAAAATTTCCTCACACTGATATATGAGACCGTGGACTCCGTGAAATTGGCCACGAGTTTGGTCTCCATTTAACAGGTTATTTTATGTCCTGAAGCTTTGGCATTAAGTATGGGTAAGCTGTTCTCTATCTTGGTCCAAGTTTGACTAGCGTGTGTAACTACGAATAACAGATTGTTGGACTGGTTCACGGAATTGCACTGTTCGCTTTTTGTAGGATTTTACCTTTCAGTATCTCAGGTATAACCACCAAGTCTTATAGCATCACAGACCCGTCAATAATCGTGAACAGCTTAGTGAAGACGTCAGTAGATCACGAAGCTCACCTGTCACGAAGACAGTTCGTGATAGTCTGCAATACCGCACTTAATTTGGAAGCGCATCTGACGTCAGTGGAGGAAAACCCACAGATGTTTGAAATAAATGTCAAATGTATTATCATGTGGTGATAAAAGACAACAAAAGCCTGTGTGACGTTTGAGTTGTAAGGTCGGACATCAGTCAGGAGAACATATCAGCCTGCAGGTAAGTGCTTTCTTTTTGTGCCTTAGTTCAGAATTGTATTCTGGTAGTATTATAGTCCACCTCTGGAGTCCCTTAGCTGCATGAACAAAAATAGCCTTTTCATGCCGAAGGCTAATCACTCGGATTTGTGGCTAGTGTAGCACGTTAAATGCCAATCATGAAGTTTTCTTACCACAAACATACAAGTTAGTTCTTCCTTTCGATCTGGTTTTAATTCCTCTCCGCTACATTCAGTGCAGGAGAAATGTGTATAACGGCTTTTGGCTACGACTTTAACAACACAGCTCGGATGTCGTTGTTTGGGGCACCCGAGGCATTTATGATAGGTTACTTAGGTTCATAGAGGGCAAGTCCGAGGGTAGAAATTCCGGCTGTAAGCTCCCTGATATTTTGGGGACCAAATCCAAGTTGTCTCTTTCCACAAGAGAGCGGTAAGGCGCGTTGGTGATCCTTAAAGTTGTTTAGGTAGTAGTTTAATAGACCCTGAAGATTATTGTAAATACATTCCTTCATGTGACTTCACTTCGTCAGGGCAGCGACCGCCACTGTCTATCGGGGAACCGAGATACGTGATACTGGAAGTATAGAGTAAAACTTCGGAGGACAAACGGGAAAATGGTACTCCGCGATTCTGCCAAACAGATTGCTCGGATGAGCACAATGCTCCTCCGCTGCTTGGCTCACAACGACGATATCGTCAGTGTAAGCGATTACAAACGGTAAGCTCGCCCAAATCACCTGTTGGAATATTGCTAACGCCTAGCACGAGCCTAGCAGAAACCCAGTGGGCGATGGAAGTAAACTTACGTACGCTGAGAGGTGGTTAGTTGCACAGAAAGCATAGTACAGGATTTGTCCAATAAATACGTTGATAACCCACGTAGCTGTTTTTGTGTATTCGCTTGATTGTGAAAACCCTTGACAAAGATTACCTGTGGTGGACGAAAGTTTGGAGCCAAAGTATCCTAATGCTTTGTGATTCGATCTGTAAACTTTCTGTTTACACCAGTTCAACTTCAGTAAAATTTTCCAAAAAGGCTAACGCGCTCGTGCGGCCAGGATATCACTATGGATTTGATTGCAGATGGAATTTACGGGCCCGATAATAACTCTTTTGTGGGGCCAAACCGTCGGGTGCATCCGTCTGCCACTACTGACCGGTGATAAATACAAGCAGCCGGATGCATACCACTTTCTCTTGAAGTTTGGTGTGTTCAATACATTGTCTGTTTGAATAAGACAGTGGACAGGCAGGCACAGAAAGCAGGAATGACATCGCCTGCTACCTGTATCATATCCTAGATTGGTCGACAGAGGCGGTGAACGGCAAATTAGACAAGACAAGAGTCTTCTCCACCCATGCGCATCTAGGATGGTGTTTCCTCATGAGGACTTATATTGAATGAAAATAGACGGCACTTGTTTCTATGACGTATGTAAGGCGGTGAAAAGTTCCGATACTTTCTTTAACAGAGGTCGGTGGAGACCGATCGCTCACCAGAAGCCAAATACTCAAATACGTCATCTCCCCATCTCCATTGAAATTAGTTCTCCAATGAAAAGAGCTCCATCAAAGGTATTTTTTGACAGGAAGTAACGTGGCTATTAGTCGTTCAGTTCCCCAGAACTGACAAACTAATGCATTAGGTTTGAACTTCAACAGCCATTCACAAACGTTTACCACATGTCTGACTACTACCAAACATGACTTTTTGAGGTCAAAAATAAATAGATCTTTTCAAAAGTTAAATTCAACCATTTTGCGTCTATGAGATCATCTGGTTTTTGACTTGGGTTCCATCAAGTTACTGGCCACACTAATTTTCATCATCTTCTGACTTTACTAAGTACGCTTTGGGTGAACAGCAAGTAACTTACCTTGCAGTAACCCCATTCATTCTTCTACTTCGATTGTGAAGTTTTTGCCAAAATCAGAGAACTGTGAAAAATATACTTAAAAACCGAATCAGATTTCAGTCAAACTTTTGTCCTGTAAGTAAGGTTCATTTCTGACGAAAGGCGGAGAAGCGTTGTGCAGCTCTCTCCTACTTATTCGGATTCATCAGCGGTGTCTACCTCACGAATCTCCATGGGGGTTCGAACCAGCAGTCCCCCGCTAGTGAGTTTAAGACTAAACCTTTCGGCCACAAGCGGCTGATGAGTACTGTGACTAACTCACACATAAGCAGAAGAGAGCGTTATTCCTTAGTCACCGAATTCACATCATGTGGTCAATTTTTGACTGTCTCTTGAGTGGTGAATTCCAGGAAGAAAGATGCTAGCTGGGAGACCACAGGCTCACACCTCCCTGAAGATTCCTGAGAACGATACTGATGATGATTCCCAGTAACAATGGAACAATTGTACGGTAATTCTCAGCTTTTAATCAATGAGTGAATCTACCTAAAATACGAAACCACGGTTCAAATTTCCACATGTGCTCATATTACCAGCGGAAGTTGGAATTCTCACGCCAGATTTTTTTATGTAATTGAAGCCAGTCTATGCTGAAAACCCGAGAAGCACTGTGCAGCTGTTTCGTCCTCATCGGGAATCTTGGAAGTTGTATATTTCACGAAACTACAGGAAGTCTCGAACCCGTGGCCTTCCGGCTAACGGTTTTAACACTTAATCGTTCGGGCATGAGCCGCTGATCAGCAGTGATAAAATAGCGCCTGGATATCAGGATATCAGACTTACCAGAACACTAGAGAAAATGTGTGAGGTCTCGCTTGTAACTGAGTGGATTTGAGACACCGCACCCTACCACCCAATGCAGACCACGCAGTATCCCCTCGGGAAGCAATTCCCTTCCCAACGGATGTCAAAATGTAAAACTCCTCCCATACATTTGCTAATTCAAGACACCAAGTAATGGCAGAACATACATGTTTGCTTCCAACGTGGTCCAGTTTTCAAAAACATGATTTTCATTCTTAATAGCCCAACTAGCATAGGATTCTCTCAAAAGCAGACAACTGCACAAGCAGGCTAGTCTCCTGGAGACGGCATAGCGGCACTACTCTTTAACCACGATTAAGTAGATAGAACAAGGTCTGTTTGGATTATTCAAAATGATGTGGAAACCTGATACCAAAGATAGGTGCATCCTGTTAAGAGAAACGTTGTGAAGTTTGAACATCAGCTACGTAAAACGATTGCCCCAATTGCATGGAATTTCACAGATTTTTGTGTAATCTAGGTTTTTTTAGTTTTTAGGTTTTTTAGATTTTAGTTTTTTTTCAGCTCAGTGGACGTTAGCACGGTGTATGACACCACCACCCTCAGTTTATCTGTGATATGAAATCAGTAGACGCAAGTTGTTGATCAGAAATACCCCGAAGAGGAGCTCCTTGAACAAAAATCAACTCTTTAAAGAATGTGGAATACTCAACCAGGTGAAAAACGCTCGAAACCGATTGAGTAATCATCGTTTTCGGAAAAGTTTGGTAACAATCGGTAGATTTATTGCTGGGCAACGTTTCGCTTTTGACACAAAAGCTTCGTCAGGCCAAGTGACTAGGTTACGAGGTTGGTCGAGATTTAAGGCGGAAGGAGAACCAATCATCTAAGTCAAGCTAAATCTCTGTTGGGTGTCGGCCGAAGGATTTTGTGTCAAAAGCGAAACGTTGCCCAGCCATAAATCTACCGATTGTTACCAAACATTTCCGAAAAAAATGTGGAATGCTCTTTTTTGAAAAATATAATTTGGTGTATGATTTTTTTCACTGAAAAAGACGACTTTCCGGGGGAATTTACTAGTTTGTCCTAAAACAACTTGCTGGCCCACGCTGGGTATCCAAAAAGCGCACAAATCCACATTATGAATATTCCTGACGCCACCGACGACGCATTTCCTCTGTACGGCGAGGCTGGAGTCCTTATCGATGATAATGATATTGAAACCTGGAATTTGGGACATTTCTAAATACCAGTGAAACGAGAAAAGCCCTTCGCTGTGAAGCCGTTTATTAGCAAACACAAGCCAAGCGGTTACGAACCATTAGACGCGAAAGTAAACATCTCATCTGCGTCTCAAGCGTCACCTTTAACTTTCCTGTGAGTTCAGTAAATAGTAAATAATAATTCCATAATTTCCGTAGTAACCTTTGCCTTCCATCGGATGCGAAGGCGGAGCTTGGACATCTGACCATTGACTACATGCACGCTTCATCAGTAGTATAAACCCTAACGCCAGGACTCATGTCGGAAATCCTTCCGTCCAATGAGCCGGAAAGTTGTCATAGTAACACAAAGCCTTCTACGTTTCAGAAAGCCTTAGTAGACAATCGATAATACTATAGAAAATAAAAATGCCGGATAATTTCTTAAGAGCAGAATAAATTTATCTGTAGGCATCTTTAAACAGAGCTAGAGTTAGGGAATGTTTCGGATTCAACAGCGGTCGAAATCCTCGGATTTACTTTAAGGGGGATGATCTAGGAAGGTCTAATGCTGTACACTCTTGAAGAGAAATCATGAGCTAGCATTTTGCAGCACGACTGAACAGAAGTTACGCTGTGTATTGGCAAGCAAATGTAAGGAGACCAGGTTCCCCATTTTCAAGGAAGTATGCCTCAAAGAAAAAAATAAATTCAAACATTCTATCATCCCCATTAAGGGACTTCATACAGTGCCACTCGTGTCCACTATTTGCTGCCCATTCTGCGTCAGTCTGTGTTATTCTATAACACATATCTGTTGGTAAAAAGCTCTACAGACCTTATTTTTGTCACAAATCAATAGAGTAACTAGTTCGGACGAGTTTAAAAACAACTATCTTTGCTGATGGTATCAGCGGACAGTCCGTCATTATATGCTCCAAATGATTTTATTTTTTGGGTAAAAATATGGATAACAGGGACCGGTGCTGCCATCCTATCATAATCACTGCTGTGTTGAAACGCGGAAAGTCTATGAAACTCATTACTGTGACAACGGGCTCATGGGCCTGCTGACAGACAACTGTCCACCGGATACTCAGGTATATACAGTCTCCTGAGTGAATATGTCTCACAGATATACTATACTTCTCATCATGACCCATCAAGTGATTCTTATTCACTCTTTAAGAACCATCGATGGATGTTGGAGAGGGACGGCGAATTGGTCAGAACAGATAGGAAGCATACGTCGTCGGATGTTAAAAAATTTTCTATTCCCTTCAGTGCAAAGAACTGAAGCGTGCAGGGTTTTTAAAAGAAGACAGTGAGAACAGAATGAAATGATCAGATAGTCAACAGTTAAGTTAAGTAACATGATTAAAACCGTAAAACCCAGTTGTTCTGGTGTAAAGGTTCCTATGCACACAACGCTGGCCCATGAATTCTGATGAGTGAAGCTTCAGATTAACTGCAATTAAGGGCTCCGGTCGCACTTACACAGGGTTAATGATTCCTTTGGAGATATCTGGTGCCCTGTTTGCAGGAAGTATTTGGCGATCGAAGATGCTGGAACACGATCTTGCATTCTGGAGTCAGTTACGCTAATGCTCTAGGAACTTACTGTAGTAGGTTCAGGCCCCGACAGGCGTCGGTCTGTTTTACGAAAATAAGTGGTGAGATACCTGGTGGTAAGTAAGTAAGTAAGTAAGTAAGTAACGAACTACCCTGGCACTGTCAGGAAGCCATTCTGCTGAAAGTGAGAACTTAGCGCCCACGTATGGGGTCGTCAACACTTCTTAAAGCTAATTTAGGCTTTTGCCTAGTAGCACTGGCTAAGTGGTAGTTTTTTATGGTAAGAATCGATAGATCGGCTTCTCAGTCTCACCAGTGTCAGCTTTCAAGGTACCATGACACTGTAGATTTCGATAAGATACTCTGGTGAGCTACCAGTTGATAGACTCTTATTCAGGGAGTCTTTTTCCTTTTTCAGCCATTCCGTGTTGCAGATTATTTCTTAATACGAGTATTTCAATTAAACTGTATTTGTAAGAAGTCGACAAAAATCCGTAAAATGTACAATGGCCGCGACTCGTCAACTGCAAAATGTGAAGATTTTCACGAACCACCAATATGCCTATTTACAAATTGATAAATTGGGTTCGGTATCATATTCAAATGACTCACGAGGTTTAGGTAAATGGAATAGGGTAAAGTGAAAAACATTCCAATTTCCAGCGCTAGTGGTATTGAAAATACCGCCAAAATAACACGAGTACAAGAAATCTTCTGGGATTTTCTTCGTGATGGAAACTACTCACAAGGTTGCCGAAAACTTTTCGGCTGTCCACGATTGATTGCGCTTTTCTTAGGGCTTGCCAAGCAGGCGTAGTCCCCGAGGTTCTGTCAGCCTCGTGTTTTACTGAGCGCACTTCGCAAATTGTGTATAATTTAGGTTCAAGTAGACGGAAACTCAGTGACTGTATCTACGCATTGAGCCCCAAGCGGGGGGACGAATAGGTAGTGGGCTGTAGAAGAGTTTTCAGTAACCTTGTGGGTAGTTATATTCAAGAAAATATATTACAATATCCCAAGCGAAATAAAAAATACGGCCTTTATGCATCACCAATGAGAGATATTGCCAGGATTCAGTTGAGTTTGCAGTGACTACCAAATTGGTATGCAAACGAGTGTATCTCATGAAATATTGTAGACTATTGTTCACAATCTGTCAGGTAGAATTAAGCTTTGTAAGCTATCCCTTTGTCAGTGTAGAAAATTATCTTTCACAATAAGCATCCAGTCAGATCAAGCAAAGTATGTTGAGACTAGTCAGTTACCTGGCGCCGCTAACCATTCAGATAACATAGGTAATAGGTAGTTGGGATTGCGGGCCCATTTTCACATTAACTTGGCCTTAATGGGAGACATAGTTGAGTACCAGTATATGATAATACCAAACAGACGACATCTCATGTATACTTTGGAACAGTATTCAAGATGTCGAATTAGATTTCCTGACAAAATACTGCTCATAAGTTTATCGAAACTTCCTTGGTGGTCCTCCATCGGTTTCGCCCATCTTGCGAGCTATAAGGGAGGTTTAGCACCCAAGTATCAAAGAAAAGCGAAGGTAGTAATCGGATGTCGAAGAGTATTCATCAACATTAAAATTAGTGTTATGTCAAGCCATAGAAAACTGTATTTAGCTAGTTTGTGCTATTTCATCCAAAGGATGCAGTACAAAAAACTCCCTACAAAGTCGCTAAAAAAATATGCTGCGACTACTCGAATATCTTACCAAATGAAACACTAGGCGACCTTTGTGCAGCACATCCAGCTGAAGAATATCATGAACAATGGATTAGTTGAGTCTCCCGTGAAAACCAAATTGATTTGTAAAAGATTACATTTGTCGAGGGACGAAGCGCGTTCCTTGCCTGTACGTGGAATTTATCAAACAAACTCACTTATTTTCACGATAAAGATGCACGAAAATCAAGCGCACTGACCCCATCGTACAGAGATGATAAGTGCATTATAATTTTGATCATACATACTGAACTTCTCATGACCGTCAAGTAGTGATTTATTCAATTGACTGATTAACTTTGTTTAGTAAACCATTACCTGCATTTGCTTAAAACCACCAGATGTGGCAAAGCCTGACGTTTAACGTTCTCAATGTTTCCCGATGCGTATACTGGGACCACAGTATTTTACATTTCCAGTGGCACTGTGTGTAATTCAGCTGGGAATCAACTAAGTCTCCAATTAGAACCGACTTTGTTCATGACTGAGTGTATTTCTCAAATTGCGAGAACTTCGGGTCCAAGTACAACGTAAGGTTGCCGGAAACCCGGAGGCCTCGCCCTGCCTGTTGAGCTCCAATAGTCGTGAAACCGGTCATGGGCTGTTTAAGAGTTTTCATTGAATTGAGTTCATTGAATTTTTGTGTTATTGATGAATTATCGCCGCAGCGATCACCAGTATATCAGAGGTTTGTTCTGATAAACTAATGTCTCGGCCTAGGTTATCCCCTGCAAGAACTAATCTGCGGTGCACATCTCACGAGATGGTAGTGAACCTTGAATTTACTACCTTCAGCTTAACTGTACTTCACAATACCATGTATTTTTGGTCACAGACACACATTCTGCGAACAGTCGGCAAATATTTCGCCGCTCGCCTGGACAATGCTGTACAGTACAGTTTTTGTTTATCATAATACTAGCACACAGATTATGACAAGATCTGCAACTGTTCCGCTGCAAGGACCCAGAATTTGTCTCCCACCTTACGGCCTACTGGTTGTAATCACCCGCAAATGGGTTGTGAGTGCCCAATCCAGGATGGTCCGCTTTGGTAATGTGACCAACAACCGTCTGGAGAACGCAAACGGTCGACTGAAAAACCGGATGCACCACTCAGACACACTGAAGCATGCCACAAACGAGGTGTCCCGGCAAGCCGAGTGGCTCATGAGGGAATATGAGATGCATAAATCATACCACTGCAATCGACGGGAAATCCTGGAAGGCGACGGCCACGTTCTGAACACTGTCTGTCGGATGACCGCGTATGCGTGTTTCTTCGTTTTGCGGCACTTGGGACTGCGACCCTCAAGCCTGCACTATCATGGTGATGGAACAGACAAGGTGAGGTCAATCTACGTTAACTAATCTATAACTCCTTGTCCAAAAACCCAGGTGCCCCCAGACGGTCAAATGTGCTGTGGAAGGCCATTCTACCAGGCGAAGTGGTTTCCTACATCCATTTGGCTTCTGTATTTAGAGACCAGTCGGTTCCAAGCATTAAGAAACATTCTTCACAGATGTTTCTTAGCTTGCTTCCCCATCCACTGACGGTGGCTGCCGTATTACACCCTACCGTAAAAATATGCACCCCTTACACTTGTTTCCAAGCCACCGCCGACAGCTTTCAACGGCCTGCGTAAAAAACTAAACCAAGTGGTGGATAAGTTTCAGGGGCTGTACCCCAAGAGGGTCACAGCCATCATTAAGCAGCTGATTGTTCAGGGGAAAATAATGCTGCGCAAAGTCTCGATGTCTGCATCTGACGACCTAAAGTTGGTGGTCAAGGATACTGCACCTCAGACCAGGGGGCGGTTTAGGGATACAGGCTTGACCTTTTCCGTGCTTCGTGACCGGCCGGCTACTACCAGTGACCGCTGGTGTGCAACTGATTGCGTATCATATCACGTGGACTGTTGAGATGGTGAACCTCGTCCGCTGTTTGGTGATGCTATTGAGGCTTGTCCCAAAAGTGAGTCCGCAGATGAATAAGTTATTTTTGGTGCCCAGTCCTCGGCAGTCCAGAAAACGCAAAAGCGCGTTTGCTAACCGATCCGCAAAGAAGGCATCTTATGATGTTCACTTGGACCGAAGCACAGATTCCTAGCACAGTGTGTCCCGGAAGTCTGTGTGCGTCCGTATTTTTGGCCCCAAGGAGGAGCTAATCGGCAGTCGTGATTTAATGGCTTACTACTAGGACTAACGCTGTAGAGCGCCAGCTAGAGGAAAGAGACGACGATGATTTTGTGTGACTCATACAAGTCCCACCAGCTCCAGACTGTTTGTTTGTTATTGAAGCTTCATGAATTTCATGTAGGCATTGTTTTTCTTGTGACCTTTTCGTCAGTAGGCACCGCGCTACAAGAACTCACGCAATGCAAATCAGCCGTTGAAGACAGTATGAGATTGTCGCCGCTGGACTGCTCCCTTTATAGGGTATGTATTGCTCGCAGTTTGTCATCCGCTTACCCCATAGTAGTATTTTGATAACGGAAGTGTAGTAAGTGAGTAGTACGTGTAGTAGTAAGTTCAGCCCGCACATCAGTATAACCAAACGAACTAGAAATTCAGAATTCCCCACGGCGTAACAAACCGCACGTATGTATTCAAAATGATGTATGTGTACAGCACTTGGAATAATAAAACAAGACAATAATGAATAGAGCAATGAATAGAGCATTAATCATGTTCATCACGTTCGCCACACCTTGATTGAGCGTGTGGATGTCAATAATTCAGTGGTGGTCTTGATCGTAATCTTTCGGATCTTCTCGGATTGGATACATCAGGTTCTTCGCAGGTAGTGTGTTCTTCAGATACAACGTTTTGTTCGGATACAATAAGATCATCTACAAATGATTCATTAGAATTTGAAACATCAGCAGTCCAGTTAACAGACTGACATCTGATATTGGGCTCAGCCCGATCAATGTGTCTCCGGTGAAAAGAGAGATCATCCAAATCGAAAATTGTGACCATAAGTTTGCCATTTGATGAAAGTAATATTCCTGTAGCAGGCCGTAAATCATTACCCTTAAAAAACGTAACATTAGCCGTTTTGGCAGTCAAGACTCGTACGCAACGAGCGAGCTTTAAAAAAATCGCGGGTATCTTCCCAGTAACTGAACAAACGGCATTCCTGTATTGCATTGGGAAATTATTGATTCCGCGGTCTAATTTCACAAAAGAAGAAGGAGAGAATGAAGTGTTCGCACAAAAGTCTCAGCGAGCCAATTAGACTGGGGATGTTGTGCAGCAGTAAACAGATGTTGACATCCAAGACCTTTTGACCATTCCTCAAGGGATCTTGCCATGAAGTGTGTGCCGTTGTCAGTGGCCAAAGCAGTTGGTACACCTTCATGCCTGAATGCTTTCCTCAATGCTTGTAGTGTGAGTTCAGCACTCAGAGAAGTAGTTAGAAAAAATTCAGACCAACGTGAATATGCGTCACTAACAAGTAACGCATAGTATTTACTATGAAAAGTACCGCAGTAATCTCCATGAACTCGCTGAAATGTTTCACAAGTAAATGGCCACGAATACCACTGTAAAAATTTGCTTTGCATCTTATGTGTACATTGAACACAATTTTAGCACTATACTTGACGTCAGCTTCTAGTTCCGGCCACCAGCATGACAAGTGTGCAGGAAACTTCATTTTATCAACACCCAGATGACCAAAGTGCATATCTGCAAGGCCAGTCGCTTGCTGAGTCGGTGGTAATGATTGAATCAATAAACAATATGAATTGTTTGAATCGGAGTCGCACGATGGAATTCTGGATAAAAAAATCGGCGTGGGGGGTCATCTTTTCACTACGATAAACAATCGTGTAGGTATACGAACTCAGCGGAATAATTCACCATTGCACCATAGCAGCAGATGACTTTGCTAGAGACTTTGCAGGATGGTACAAGAACTGTAAGGTCTCGTGGTCAGTAGCAATGGTAAAGTTTGATCCAAAAATACTTATGGAGCTGTTTGGCAGCCCACTATACCGCAAGTGCTTCTCGTTGAGTTTGAGGATACCCACGTTCGGCTTTTGAGAGACGACGGGAAATTCAGATTATCGGTCTGCCATACTGTTCAAGGACTGCTCCTATTTCAGTGGGAGAAGCATCAGTAATGATGGTCTAATGATGTTTGGCGGAAAATGGTTTTCAAAACAGCTGAAGTTTGAAGATGACCAAACAATGCACGCAACGTCTTTTCATGGTTAGAGAACCAAGAAGATTGATTGGCAAATACGACATCAATCAGTCAACTTGCACGTTTAGCAAAGTTAGGAATGAAACGCGAATAATACTGAAGTGCTCCTAGAACAGAACGCAGTTCTTGTAGACTGGTCGGTGATGGCGCATTTACTAAAGCAATTAAACGGTTTGTATCAGATTTAAAATCACTGCCATCCACAATGTAGCCAACACATGAAGGTGATTGAACTGCAAAAGTGCATTTACTAGGATGAATGGCTGTACATTGAACTCAGAAAATCGCTTTAGTAAAGACAATAGACGCATATCATGGATAGGTTTATCAGCAGCGTGCACTATGACATCCTCTTGATATGTCTCAACACCATCCAAATCTTTTGTAATGGTATTCATAACTTGTTGAAATACAGCTGGTGAAACATTCAGACCAAAGGGAAGGACATTGTATCGGAATAACCCAAAAGGTGTGTTGATCACGGCAAGATTACTAGAGGCTTCGTCCAGTAGCATTTGAAGATGGGCATCCTTTAGATCAACTTTGAACCTGGTAAACGATACAGTACATCTTCGGGCTCTTCGGTTGTGCATGTGCGTTGTAGTAACCGCGTATTTAACGTTAGCCGGTAGTCTCTAAAAATTCTTGGAGTAATAACATCGGTCTTTAGTGGAGTGACTATCGGAGTTACCCAATTTGATGATTCAACAGGAGTTAGTATTCCTTTCTCACACATTGAATTTAATGCTTGACAAGCAGGTTCACGTAAGCCAAATGTATTACTTCGTCTCTTGAGAAATATGGGATATCCTGTAGCTTCGAGTTTCACCTTGGGTGTTTGCATATCATTTGTAGCCTTAAGACATTTAAGAATCAGTTGTTTGAGTTCACTCGCATTTACAGAAGTCAGTAAAGGGACACAAGTTCGTAAAGAGCGCAAAACTTTGAGTCCATTAATCGATAGTCCTAAGGTTGAAACTAAAATATTACAATCAATAGGACTATCCTGGGGCAATCTCACAGGAATCGTACACCTACCAAATAGAGGTACAGAATGTCTAGTGATACCGCGGATATTAACTTCTGTAGGCACAATCAGAACACTGGGATAAAATGCAGTTACATCTGACTGTGGAATAATGGACTCAACGCTACCAGTGTAAAGAATGAAATCATGTTCTTGACCAGAAGCGGATATCAAAGTTTTAAAAACATGTGACGAATTCGGGGTAAAATAGATAGAAAAAGAGCGGAGATGTCTTCAGTTAATGATTTCAGATCATCATTAGGATCAGGAGTTGGGTAACACAATTTTCTAGACTTACAGACAAGTTGAATGTGTCCCGTTTTCCCGCAGATAAATCACTTCTCTTGTCTGTGACGGCATAAATAGCTCAAATGATTTCGTCCACAAGCTTCACATTTCCCAAATTTTTGAGTCGCTGAACTGGAATTACGATCTGTGAAGCGACGTAGTGATGGATTTGGGGCACGAAACTTTGTTCGAGATTTGAATGTATTGTCTGTCTGCATCCTGGAATTATTTCTTTTAGGGTAATTTAACAACACTGCTTCATCAGTCTTCGTTACATGCTTCACATCTTCATACTGCTCTCATATTTTGCGAAGAGTATGAAGTTGTTGATCTGGATAGAGCAACAATTGAATACCAGCAATGTGTCTATCACACAGCTGGTCTTATAGTTGGGCACCGTAGTCACATTTGGCTGCCTGTCTGTTACTGCAATAAAAAATCACGAACCGACTGAGCATGGGAGCGGATCAACATAATAAACCTAGCTCTTTCGGCTGCTACGAAGTTAATCGGTTTGAAGTGTTGCAGAACTTTTTTCTTCAATGCATTATGGGGAATATCGATTGGAGACTCAGGATATATTAAATTCTTGATCAATATATACGCCTGCATGCCAATATAAATGTAGAAAATACGCCATGAGTTTCTTATCATCCATATCCGACTTTGTAAAACACCATATGCCAAACCATTCCTAATGATCTTCTAAGTCTCGCGCAGTTGAATTAACATTTAATCGTTCCATTTCTGTAGGCACGATGAATTGTTCCAATAGCGACGTCAAAATGTAGTAACTGAGTTCTGCACCTATATCAGTATAACTAAACGAACTAGAAATTCAGAATTCAGCGCGGCGTAAAAAAACAGCACGTATGTATTCAACATGATGTGTGTACAGCACTTGGAATATTAAAACAAGAGAATAATGAATAAAGCAGTGAATCAATCAATCACGTTTATCACACCAACAAATAACTTCCTTTTCCTTCTCCCATTTGAGGACGTCAGTAGCTCAGTGAACATTGCGCTCCAAGAAGGCCATATGCTTCCTGGCAGGACATGTGCACTAATCAAAACAACCAATAACATTCAAATTTCCATACCGTACACTATGGACCTCCAACTTTTTCCGGTACACATGGTTGGGCGCGCGTCGACCAGTTGATTAGGTATCGTGGAACCCTAGCCGCGTGTTAGTCGCGTGCGTTAGGTAGGTTCTTTCAATTGTCGACTATGACCGACGCAGGTTCCATGTGCTTAGGTGATCAGGCATTGTCGAGCCTAATATGTCTACGGTGATACCAAGCGATACACCAGAACTCGACCTGCCGCAGGAGTTCGTTATAATCTGGAGCTTTACGTTCATGATATACAGTACGAGTTACCGAATATAATGATTGTTTCTCCAGCGGTGGTTAAGCGGAACAGCTCATAACGTGGTCCGAAAACACATGTTTCCTCATCCATCTAGTCGACCGGGACCCAGTAAACACGCCACCGGTGGTATCTCGAGATACCAGGCGAAATTCGGTTCCAGGAGAGAAAGTCCAACATATTTTGCATCCACAAGTACAATGTTAGCTCCATAAGGTGCCATAAATCATTAGAGCTGCAGAAATATCTAACAATACCGCCCATTGTAAGAGAGTAACGTTTCACCCCAAGTCCCAATATCCGACTACAATTATACGCTTTTTCCAATTCGATTTAACAGATGACCTTCAATATTCGCTCACTTAAACAAATCTCCCATAGTGAGAAGTTGCAGGATAACTTATTAGATATAGATACTATTAACTACGAAATGGAAACCTTCCAAACACCGTCGTTCTCGGGAAATCTATTCAATTTGGCGAATACTGGGTGCACTTGGGTTGTGCAGTAGTCCACACAAACACGAGAGAAAAACGTCTGCTGTCAAACAAACCATATAAGCCTCGCCAAATCAGAAAGCTGCTGGCTAGCTTCAAGGGGAAGTCCCTCGCGAAAACTGGCCTCATGGGGGCGCCACCAAATGGAATGTTTCTTGGTTGTAGCAACACAGCCGACACAACCGGCCGCAACTCCGGATTGCAGCTTCTACTCAGCCACCGCAGACCCCTTGACTATCCAAGGCAGCGATGCTCTGGAGAAGGCAAACCTCACGAGGACGCAGCACCCAAAGTACGTAGAGCTATCAACGCTTCTTTCCGTAACAGACAATAAAGGTTCAGCAGTGATCCCCACACCCAAGCCACAACTTCTGAGCTGGACTGGGTCAGACGTGCGGAGACAAGCGGCGAAGCCTACCGACAGACCAACCACATGCGTTGACCTCGACATCGGAGAATGCTGCAAGAACCCTAGAACCACTGAGAATGTGAAGCTGCCAATCCCCAGCTCCACTCCGTCTAAAGTGATCTCCTCGACTGTGGACTCAGTCGTCGCCCAGGACCCCGACGTCCAAAGCCACAAGCCTGACCACAACGAACCGGATAGTCCC
>SJOL01010839.1:600769-611811 GCA_004794785.1 Opisthorchis felineus
CGGTGAAACTTATAAGTTTCATCGGTCTGGACCACCTTCGTAATCATTGTGGCCTTGGATTTACGCGCCGGTTTCTAAAAGAAGGCCTAGCTGAAGGGATGTGATACCTTGTTTTTACGTACAAAACCAAACAAGGCCATCAGAGGTCACGAGCCGAAGCCATTTAAACGGAGGTGACTTAGTTGTCAAGGCGCGAAATTACTGACTGGAAGGTCCGTGGTTTGAACCCAACCCAGACATCTCAACTGTTGCTGTTTGGGCTTGGACAATATGGCAGTATCCCAGACTTCGTGCTTCCTTCGAGTGGCATGGCAGTTAGGCACCGAAAGGGTGACACAGCTGAACGATTTTTTCTGCTACCTATAATCCTTTGAAGTCAATGAATTCATTAGAATGCATTGTGACTACTGTGATGTGTTTGGTCGGCTGCTGCAGCTCCGCAGCTAAACTGTTCCGACTGGCTATCCGCGACTCGACTGTGCCTTGACCTGTTTGTGGCACAGATCCCTGCCCGATCCAAACAAAAGTCGCCTATGGACTCTAAAGGCAGCCAAACTGCCAGGTTGTCCCAAATCAGCGCAGGCTGAATTTGCTTCCATATGATAACCATGAATTGGAATGTAACGGATTGTCAGTGTAAGCACTGCGCGTAGTAAAGCTCGATATAACTTTACGACAAGCACCCGTTACGTGCAGCACCTAACACCATTGCATTTTAGGGACTGCTGGCGCAACCGAACCTGGAAAGCGTTCCGGTGCAGGCATATAATCATGACAACATCCAAGCCACCAAATCGCAGCCGCCGGAAAACACTAAGGCACAACACAAAGAAAAAATAATGGGTGTGAACCGCTACAGAAAATAGCAGTGTGATGTGTGTTCCATGATAGGCGGCCCAGGGTTGAAATGAACCGCACAGAATTCTTCGCAAGCTTTCTTCTCTCTATGCATCACCCACACACTCCATACCGAACACTGCCTTCCAGACACAAATGCCACTTTTCTTGTATAACATGGACTGTCCGGAGGAATTCATGCTGAAACTCCATATCGAAAGACCATCAAGGTGGAATGGCTTCCACCACTTGGTGCTGACAGAGCTTGTCACTATTTTTCACCACCGATGGTAGTCGTCTTCGCTGAACGCTGGTGCGTTGGCACACAAGTGAGGAGTTTGCTAAAAAGATTACATTCACCCGGCTACCTACCCACTGGCTTGCCCCATATCCCTTCTTTCCAAAGTACCTGAGAATGTCGCTAACACTCCCAGAAGGTCCTTGCGGATTAAAACTGGCTGATATTTTTGATTCACACGTGAACATTATCCCTTACCAATCTGCTGACTCGAATGGACTGAACTAACAGCGGAGACCACGGAATATTGGTCGATTTCCCAAAAGCCTGTGGTCGGTTGGACCTTTGAGTGCTTCTCGCTCGACTGCACGGTCACAGCTTAGGTGGCGATCCCCTCTAGATCCGGCGCTTATTGGTCAGTGGACGCTGGATAACACTGGTCAGTGGTATATTACTTGCATGTAAAGTAGCGTCAAGCAGATTTCATCCGGGGTATATGTTAGGATCGCTTCTCTTCCAACTACAACTTCCTCACGGCCCAAAGTTCTCCCTACCGACAACCTGGAGCTTTGAAAACCCATTGGATTTCGGGTAGATCTCGAGCCCTACAAAATTGTCACGCAAGCGAAGCGATTGCTCTGCTATTCAAAGCTGAGAGGAATTCTGCCTCGCCAATAGCCACTCATATCAAAACCATCGATGGAGGCCGTATCTGTGGCCCGGCGGTAGGCAGGGAGCGTCGCGTACTCGTGATTTCAAATCTCATAACGAAGAGAGCATCCCATTCGAGTCTGAAGCAGTGCTCAGGTTTCCGCAGACGATGCTTCCAGGATTGGTCAAACAGAACTAGCAGCATAATTACCATTGCTTTCATACGCTCTTTTCTTGGCTGCTCGAAACCTGGGACAGTTCTTTGCTTGAGCAGTGGAGAATGCTTGCTTGGGAAGATTTTCTGGCCGCCAGCATGTATGGCACCTAATACTGATTTAAATCTGTCCGACAGGGCACACCGTCGCGTTGGCGCAGACTTATTGCTTGTGTTCAAAATAGCGGAGCTCGGTGTGCGTACTGATTCGTAACCTACAATGCCATAGAGCCAATCAACCAACCTCTATGGGCGTGAATCTAAGCTCGTCGTCTTTCACCCCGGTGAATCCTTAGGGGCATAACATGTTGGACTCCCTCGGCGGAGACTGTTAACGCAGCTGCACCCACTGGTTTCAGTTCATGCCCCGACCATTGTCTATGGTGAAATCGTGAATTGACTCTGATGAATTACCCATCTGCCAAACTCTCCCCTTAGACAGTAAGTAATGCAATCAGAAACACTGGAGAGTCTAAGTATGGAGGATCTTCTGTCCAACCCTTCCTACATAAACTGAAGCTAAAAAGGGGGTTGACTTAGCTTAAGCCCAAATAATGAGGTCCAAAAAACCTTAAAACGAATCTGAGGAGCATACGTTTGCAGTTTGTTTCACATGCCTTGCTGGCACGGAGAACTTATTCAGCTCAAAGTTCCTTCTTGGTGTTCTCAGTGTTCCGAGAAGTGATGGATGACCGGTGCACCTTTCTCTCGCGCGTTTGCGCAAACCCATGTCGGTAGGTCTGAAATACAATTAATTTCACTTGTATATTTCAAAACAATGTCATATTTACACTCGATCCGTGTTTCTTTCTGACGTAAATGTGTCGCTTCTCGATTCAGCAGGTTTTCTTTGAACACCAACCGATAACTTCAAACCATGGCTGACCTGGACCACGCTGAGGTAACATTTCTTTCTTTCTTCAACCCACGTCCCTCAGATCGTTTCTTATTTGCGCCAGGGGTTTGAAGAACGCCTACTATCTAATTTGGAATCACGCAAATCAGTCATAAGAGCTTTCCGGACCATGCTTGAGGAAAACGAAGACTCTTTTGTAGCTGCTATATCAGAGGATTTTTGTCGTGTAAACCGCAACAGAATAATTTACCTTTGTAGCCTAAATTGCTCACAGTTTCGATGGACCTTGCACTAGTAAAAAAGGAAGCTTGTCTTATGTTGACCTACATGGACGATTGGTTAAAAGATGAGGCGGTTAGTTGCATTACTTGAGATTTCATTTAGTTATAGGTCCCACGTTCGTTTATGACTATCATGGATACGAGCTACATCCAACGTCAACCGTTGGGTGTGATCCTGATCATGGGGGCTTGGAACTATCCCCTGTTTACTATTTTGATCCCTTTGCTAGGTGCGCTCGCTGCTGGTAATACTGTCTTGCTCAAGCCTTCTGAGCATTGCCCTACCGTGGCCCGGTTGCTGGCTACTTTGGTTCCAAACTATGTTGATAAGGTGGGTTACTTTTGCTACTCTCAGCTCCTGACTGAACATAGCTGAATTGAATGCTTTCATGTGAGATTGCGTCTGTATGTACTTTTCGGTTCTTTACCAAATCTTCACCCTGTATGCCTTTAGTGTACATCTTTTTGTACACATACTATTCATCCGAAAGTTCTCCGCATTACCGTCAATGAAAAACGGAATATTTTGGCCAGGTTGTTGCGTGGATGAATTACCCGCCAAGCTACGCTTATAGTCCTTCCAAACGATGGGCCCATTTCCATAGCTGGATCATAGGACAAGTAACAGCCTGCATTCGCCAATTTTCCCATTAGTTTCTGTTCTATGCTATCGTTGTATTCTTGCCTGCAGTGCGCTTTGAAGTACTTGATACAACCAATTATGGGTCATTTTTTGCAAGTCGGTGAATGGAATGACAGGGAACATACCGAGAAGGATAGTGTGTAGTATTCGATACGGAATAAATTCATGTTTTCTGTTTGAACCCAGTTAAGGAAAGCTTGCTCTTACTGAGTTCCATTTAACTTTTCTCTGACATTACTCCAAAGAAGGCAACTTGTCTATATCGAGTACTCTTTAGCAAGACTACTTTTCCCTTACCACTGAGTACAGGCTTGGGATTGACATATTTCCAGGGAACACCCTTGGATTAAGCTATGTCGATTAGTTCCTACCAGAAGAATGCTCAGTTCTGTCAGAGGAAGTTAGTCAAGTCGACGCTGTACGACGCCAGGTCACCTTCTATTTCTTCGTCCCGGAAAGACGGCTCTAAGCTGTGTAACAGTTTACGCACTTCAGTGACAGTTTGGTGAATGGATATAGATCCCAAAACAGCCCACTCACCCCTTCAGATTGGGGAATGGAACGTGTATGGTGTATCGTCAATCTGGACATTTGCGCAAATGTTAAGACGCAGCTCTGTCAAGGTTAAAGGATCATCTGTTTAGGGAGAGTCGGCGTTTATTCTCACCAATTGTGTCACAGGATGCTGATGAAGAATAAACCTTTAGATTGCATTGCCAGATGACTTCTCTTTGTGCAGATTCCCAGGAGTCCCCGCATGTATATTTACAAATGGTACGAATTTAGCTCGTTCTATTGTGGCAACGCGTCTGCTGAAAACGTACATTTGCGTTCGTGGTGTCCCAATGAATGGCTAAACTATTTGCTCTAAATTGACAAGCAGCTCATGAAGGGGCATAAGAGTTAATTCAGGAGATCGGAGCTCGCACCGAGGGGTTGTGTCAATAGGTTCATAATAAACACGGTTTACGTTGCAGGTTTATCTTGAAGTGTGATACATGCGGTGTTTGTTTACATTATCCTCGTTCGTACATTTCTCAAGATCCCGACGATTTAGCAGAGGATTGACTTATCGCATCATAATTTAGAGCGATTCACCGCTAGGCTGTATTGTTATCAGACTCATACGATTAAAAGCAGTAGATAACCCACGTGCCTGATTTGCATAGTAGTCCTATGCTAAGCGTTTTAGTTATATGCACTTAATAAAGTGCTTCTGCGTTGGACCATTGATGGCAAAGGATCGGAACAAAGAATTTCCATGATCAAAAATTAATTTTAATACTTCATGATCTGTCTGAATCGTAAATTTAAATCCTGATAGCCCAGTAAACCGTGAAGGTCCCCTAGTGCATTTCGCCATAGACCCATGCACCTCTTGAAAGTCTGTGAGAGACGCGCAGTACCCTCCTGTTCTAATACGGTACTAGTACCCTTCGCGGATGCGCCATTGATGACCGTGCAATGCAATTTTGGTGAGAGGGGTCGTAGAACGCCATCCATTTTCACGAAATGTAGAATATCAATGAGGCATCCCTCATTACAATTCATTCACTGAGAGAATTTAACAGAAAGTGACCCGGACAAACTCTTTGCTTTCTGCGTGAGATTTAGCATAATTCGTTATACTGGAAAGCACCAGTAATGGAACAAAGCTCGTGAATACCCTTAAGAGATGGAGCTTCAGAAAGTGGAGGAAGTTGTTTATGATTGGGCCTGTATCCGTTGCCATCCACTAAATTGTCCAGGTACTCAAAGCTGAATATAGAAACTACACACCTTTTAGGATTGACAGACGGACGAAGTAGGTCAAGGAATCATCGATTAGGTTCGTCAACATGTATCCATGACGACACCATATTGATACACCTCAATACCTTACAGGCCCTGAGTAGCTTGCTGAAAAGTGTTCAGGGAAGTGCGAAGTCCAAACGTTAGAAGTTGAACGTCTACAATCCGTAGGTGTGTCCATGGCAGACAAAACAGACGGAGCACTGTTAAGAGGGATTTGAAGATGCTCACCCTTTATGTCTGTTTAAAGTATTTAGAACCAGTCAGCCTGGTCAGTACTTCTTCCGGTTCGACTGTTGTACGGTCCGTTTCGGAGGCTTTGAATTAAGCGAAATGCGATGGTCGTCACAGATACGTAGTGTCTTACCGTCAGTCTTCAGTGAGCTCACAATGGACAGACTCAAGTTGTTCAGTGATTCCTCGGGAGCACAATTCATCAAGTACCTTAGCCACGGACTCGCGAAGACCGTATGACAGTATACGCCATTTCGTTAAAATGGGTTCTCCAATTAACTCCAGCTTTGCAGATGAAATTCTCCTACCGCCAGTGTCCCTAGTACACTTCAGAATGAGGTCTTTTGATTCAGCATGTGATTCAGCAGTGGATCATAGGACAAATAAAATCTCGAGTGCCTTCATACTATTGAATTCAAGCATGAGAGGACAACAAAAGAACGTATCGCCAGTTCATATTTACCATCAGAAATTGGGACTTTGCACCGACCAGAAGTTGATACTGGATGACCCGCAATGTCACGGATAGAAGCAGGTTTCTGTTAGGCGAGTTGTGGGCATAGCTATTCGTAAAGCTGTTTCCTAAATCAGAGATTCTATACTGCTGGCGTGCATTATAAGTTCACTTTTATAGGCAGATAGACTATTAGATAAACAGGTTTCTAATAAGCTACTTCCCTACCACCATCTAAAATCCACTGAAAATGTTTGAAACATTACTACGAACGGGGTCTGTCTAAAGGCCACTTATTTCAGATTATTCATGAATTCATGCTAACCTTAAGGAAATGCATTTTCGGTCCTTTTTTATTAAATAACCTTATCTCACTTTGTCGATTTCATGTCTGTAGAATTATGCAGTTCAGCCCCGGGGTAATCCCCTTGTTATCGATGAGTAAACACTTTGGATTGACGTTTTACTGATTGCATAGTTAGCTATTGGGTCGTTGCGTCAAAGTTATCCAACCAAGAACACCAACGTTTTGGTCGAGGTTTCAATGTTGGCCCCCGACGGTTTTCATATTGTCTGCTCACTATCACTCCGTGCATCATTCAAATATGGAAAAACTCGAGTTACTTCGCTGACCTCGCAAATTCGGGGCTGTCAAACAGCGCCATGGACCAATCTCATGTGAAGAGGCATGCAGCGTGAGACAAGTGCGTAGGCTTAGTAAATCGAATCAGGATCTTAAGAGCAAGTTGAATATGGAGTACAGAGTGCCGTACAAAACGGATAGAGTTTGGTTATGTTCTGGTTATTTTGTCGCGTGAAATCAGTTTAGAAATAATTGGTTAACTTTACAACCCAAACACACCGTTTTGATGGACTTGCCGGCCCAAGTTCGTCGCATAAATCTCTCACTGTATCATCTGTACTGTCTAGTCGTTTTGCTCAATTTCACGAATGTGGGCAATTACCGCACTGATTTTTTTATAGAAAATTTGCCAAGTGCTTTGTGGTGGCGTTGATGTGTGCCAGAAGCTGTTGGCCTCGGAGCGATTTGATCATATCATGTACACGGGGGGCGTCGTTGGTGGTCGAGCTGTGTATGCGGCTGCTGCCAAATTTCTTACCCCCGTAACGTTGGAACTGGGAGGCAAGTGGTAAGTTCCTTTTACTCTTTTGTGGCAAAACACTCTCCATACAAAAGTAACTTGCTTCGCCCAGCTGGTATTTGTATTACCACTATCTGGCTTTAAGCATATTCTTATTTCTACAAATTCCTACAGGTCCACCATATTTTCGTCACCCTCCACTGTCAATAAACACTTAGGTTCCTGGTCAGGATGGCCTTTCCACCTATTTTCCCTTATCTGTGTTCCATCCAATCATCTTGCCTCTTCCGTCTTGGAATGGTTTCGGCCCAACCCGTTTTCACAAGCTTAGCTGCATATCTGACTCACACAACCACCGCCCTATTCCTATCATTCCTATTTGGTCCGAAGTTCCGTGGGCTATCTCAACCAACCAACTCATTCGTGATGAGGAAGACAACAGTCTCCTGAGCGGTCACCAGTATGGGTTCGGGTGCCATTATCGTAATGGCGACCTATTAGTGTACCTATTACTTGTATGGTCCTCTGTCCGGAATTCCTCTCGTGCAGCTGATCTGGCACTCTATATTTCGAAAGCCTTCGATCGAGTATGGCACAACGATCTGACTGCCAAACTGCCAATTTACGGACTGCATCCGACTTGGTGAACTTGGCTGAAACATTCTAGCAACCCGTCCCGATTCAGCTATGCCTTGACAGTACCCTCCGCTGGATCCACAGGACTAACATAATTGTTCCTTGGGGTTCTTTTCTTTCTCCCACATTGTCTTTTCTTCTGTTTCTGGCCGTACCCGTGCCCATGCATTTGATGCTACCCTTCACATTTCTAAGACGTATTCTTCCACAAAATCTAGGTCATTCCGGATTGGCAGTGATCTAATAAATAGACTGAAGCTGACGTTACAAACACTCATGTTTGGGGCTCGTTGGACGCGGCTGCATTCAAACCCGCCAAGTTCACGCGTTTCTGTCTCCGCTGCACAACCGCCTGCCTTCCACTCTGTTGATTCTAAGTCGACTCCTTAGCCATCTACTCCTCTTAGACTATCACTCACGTGAAATCGATTGCACCTCATTTATTCAGTGAACTGTTTCTTTCTTCTCCCTCTTATCTATTCCTCCACCTAACTTCCACTGTGCGGATCCTATATGCGACCCACTAAGGAATACTGCTATCATAGTTGGCGTGCTACTCGGTCTGCATACCCCTCACTCGGTAACATTGAACGAAAATTCGTGCTTCCCATTGATTTACATTCTCCGGTCAGTGCGAAGCCTATCTCATTGTCGAGATCTAGTCTTCCTTTTCGCTGTTCAATCGCTACTACCGCGGTACGTACTCAACTGACTTCGGTTTTTCAATTACACCTCCACAGTCGTTTAGTTTTTTGAACCCCGTGTGCCCATCTACTCAACCCTATCGAGTTTCAATCCTCAGTTTCTGGACCGAACTATTTTCCTCATTTCTGCCCGGAGTAGTTGGTTTTTGCAATTATCTTCCACTTTCTGTTTTTCCAAATTCTTACACTTTTCAAATTTCCCAGAAAGCTTATGGTTCATCTCTGGGATCCTCCATAATGTTCCTTAGTTGTCCGTTATTCATACTTTTTCGCATTTCATTGCTTGTCTCATGTTTCTAACCAATTCTTTGTCCTAAGCGATTTCGGGCCAAATTCTGCTCTGATCTTGTTAAACAGATTGAACGTCATGTGACGTATAATGTGAAAAGTTCAAGGTTCAAGCTTAGTGGAATAAGATGTTATAATCTGAGAATCCGTTTGCCATGGTCAACCTTTTTCAATGATTTGTACAATCAAGTGTTGTGGATATCCTTGAAAAAAGTTGCCCGCAGCGACGAAAACGTCGGGCCATAGCATCTGATTCCATTACGCTGTTTTCACTTTAAAAATTCAGTCTCTCAGGGGGGTTCTGACTACGGGTTATCCCTTCCCCTGTAAACCATTTTTGGGAGTTATGAAAGTTAGTCTCTTGGATGACATCGTTGCGGTAGGGATGTTCCTCACTTTGGACCACGTTTGAGTGAAACTGCAGCACCAGAGTCCAATGCTAGCATCTTCCTGTGGTTAGTATTTCTGCTACTACATCCTACTACATCTGTTTCCTTCCGGAACGGCGCGTATTCTGTTGGGTATTCTATATCTTTCGTGATCCATGTCTATCTTATTCTTTGGTCCATATTCCAGTTCATGAGAAAAACAAACCGGATTTCCCAACTGATTTTGAGGAACATGTGTTCACATTGCATCGCGCACCACACTATTGCACACAGTACGAGAACCAATAAGGCCATGAACAGGTTAATACAATGTACCTGAAATGGACGCTGGTGTTTTCGGTACCTGAGGGCACATAACCATCACACTAGAACCTCGCAGTAAAGAAGAATGTCGAATTCCTTCTTCTAATTTCCATTCAGATTTGCGTGAAAAATAAGAATAGTCTGCTGTATCGAACTCTCTGAAGAGTCCATAACCCCCTTTTAGGGGATGCTCCAGTGCTAATTGCTTTTGACGAGCTTTCCCCGCTGTGAGTTCCTGCTCGTGAGATTGTGGAAAAGTGAGGTTTCCAACACCCTAAACATCTATTAACTTGGCACTCAACTAATGGTCACGCAGCTCACTGTGTTGGCTAAATCATAGTGGGATCTAGGTGAACCACATGTGTAGGGTATTTCCGTTCCTTCAGATGAGCAAAACCTAGGAACCGAAGAGAACCAGACCATATTCTCGTATGAGGAAAACCTAGGCTCCGCCTGACAACTTATCTGGAAACTCGTCCTGTTAGGAAGTGCAACATTGTCCCCGACTGCCTAGATAAGCGGTAATCTCAATCTGACGCCACCCGCGAAACATTCAAAGTATGTCCTGTAGTGCCCTATGATGTTGGTACACAATGGTTGCTTAGAATAGGCGCGATTCAGGTTGCTGCCACTAGTCATCTAAAAATTCCGCCAAATCGACAGAGGACTGGATCTCAGAGTGCGCCCCGTGGTTACAAAGCCAAACTAAGGAGGCGAGACTATCAAACGCGCCGGACTACCGCACACTCCGTCGTCATTCAACGGAGTCGGCCAAAAACGAGCGAAGTCGCTACTTAACCACTACGGAAGCTGCATCAGTTTTTGGTAACATGTGATTTATTTCGAGTCCCCTGACAAGCCTCTGCAAAACGATTATCTGTTCAGCCCACTTTACGCATTACATCCGGGAGATCATTCCCAACACCAACTGGAAACTTCTCCAGCGGGCACAGCCTTTCAAACAGATCGTTACTCGCGCGCACCAGCCCATGTCCTCACCCACCGTTGAGTCCCCTTCTTCGCCGTACGACGCCATCCAACGAAAGAAGAACCAGCTGAAATTATTGGTCGGCTGAAAAACCTCAAAAACCCTGGTGAAGATTATATCCCTGCTGAGGTCTGTAAAGCATGCACTATCACAATTCCCCCACTACTGCGTGAGCTTTTCTGTTCAGCCTTGGACTGTGAAATGTCTTCATCTGGTGGGTGCGCTTCTATCCTGTTTTTGTGGCAGCTATTGTGGGATAACTGTCACGAAGAGACTGGACCTTATCGTGGTGTGGCGGTTTGCGCACCTCAGCGATCCATTGAGCTATACTGGGGGGTGTCCCGCGACACTCGCAGAGTCTCTCATACCAGGTTGGTCAATGGTTAGAGGTCTGACGAACACAGTCTCCTGGCCCTCCAGGTTGGGGGTTGG
>SJOL01010839.1:619426-721188 GCA_004794785.1 Opisthorchis felineus
ATATATATATATATATATATATATATATATATATATATAGCTCTGCCATATTTTAGTTACAAATTAGAGAAACTTACCGATTCGTACGTGGTGTTTAAGAGTGTTTATTGCTGGCTGGCGGGTTCGATTCTGCTCAGGCATGTGTGCCTAACGTCTGAAAATAGGGTTACACTGATGCTTACCTGTAGGCTATCACAGTAGCGAAATTTCGGCCATCCTTGAGTTCGATCTTCATTCTTCAATTGACAGTAGACTGGTTGTTTCAGGATACGGCTATCGACCATTCGTTTTACGGTGGTTATCCAGCATAGCTGATCGCGCACCCAAGTGCACCCGTTTCTGTGGATGTTGATTCATTTAGGAGCTTCAGTGCTGCGGATTCGATCTGATCACTGAATCCGAAGTATCCTATGCAGGCACTACAAGAGAAGTCTGTCAAGCATTCTAGTGCGCCTTCGGGGTAATCTCCGGGTTTGCTGACATACGGCAGCGAAAACAGTACACTAGGTCGGGCTACGTGCGAGCTGTGGTTGCTCTAAATGCCTTGGCTTGGCAACCCGACGCTGTAGTTCAGTATCGGTTGTTAAGTCTGTGGGCAGGATGTTACCAAGACAGCCAAAATCCTTGCATCACCCTATACAATGGCTGTGAGTTGAGAAAACTGGGAATCAGAACTTAAACTTGCTTCACTCGATGCCGATTCGGAACTCCGCGGAGGCAGTTCGACAGGTACTCACTGGAGCGTTCATACCGGAATGAGTTCTTATGAACAGTGACGTCCTTAAACTCATGTGGGGCATTTTCGGTTCCCCAGATTATGAAATCCGATGAAAAACGTCGTCGCCCAGTATTGGCCCATCAGTTTGAATATTTCGGCAGTCATTCTGTCTTCTCCAGCATTTCCGTTTTACAGATCTCTTGTCGTCCATCGAAATTCGGCCTCCTTAGCTAGGTTGGATAGCCCCATCTTTGGAGCTTAGGATAACTCCATTTCTACCCTGGATAGATTAGTAAACAGTTCTGAGGTATGCAGCATCCAAATAACCAATGTGTTTTCAGCCTATTAGGCGTTCGGCCGGTCTGGGTGCCTTGGATGTATTGGGCATACTGCATTTTCGGTCTTTAAACGCTCGAAAAAGCTCTGTGACATCGTCAGTCTGCAATCGATCCAGTCACGGAAAGACCGGACATTACCGTGGTGTGACGGTTTGTGCACCTTCCCAACCCATTGAGCTATGCTGCGGAGTGTACATGTGACACTCACAAAGTCTCTCATTTCAGCCTGGTCAATGGGTAATGGGATAAGAGTATTCTAACTCTCCAGGTTGGAGGTGGAACATTTGTGGCAACTTACGGACTTTCCTGGTGGTCTTGCACCAACTACCACTGTCTTGCGGTTAGGCTTTTGAGCCAAAGGCTTTGGTAGATGACGCAAATCGTCCTTCTGTCTAGGCCTGGACCCCCTGGCAGGATTCCAGTTGACGTACAACCATGAGTCGCAAAATTACAGGTCACCTCGTGCAGCATCGGCTGTCGCGTCGTACTATCAACCGGGTCACCTTAATTGCTGCATACAACAGGTTGGGTAAGCGAGAGCAGATTACTGCTGACGCCTCCCTTCCTCCTCTTTCACATATTTGTTCTTTCCCCCTCTTTTTCCCTGTTGCTAGAGACATCTGCGTGGGTCCACTCTTAAGGACTGACACATCCGTTCGCCTCCGATTGCCCTTAGCTGTAATATCTACGGTTACGTCGGCCGCCGTCGCCACAGACACATCGAGATCGTTCTTCAAACTCCGGTGATCATTTCATCTAACAGCCTCGGACATTTTCACTCTGAAACAAACTTGACACCAAACTTCTCTTACATGTAGGTTGGACTCGCTTTCTATGTGTACTGCTTGTCTGAAACGAGGATTCAAGACCCAGGCGTGGTTGTTGAGATGACCTCCCAGTCGGTTTCCGCTCGCCTCTGGTTGCACACCTCTGGTGGCACAGAGCCCATTGCGACTGGTTCTGGCTGGGTCGGTATTCTTGTGAGTCATCTAGCTGAAAGGTCTCTGCTCGAATGGTTTCCAATTGATAGTCACCTGCTTGCGGCTAGTTTGCCAACGTCTGTGAGAATATCCCGTGAACGCGCCGATAATCGCTACTTATTCATCGTATTTGCTTACGCCCCAACAGACTTTAACCCAGATGCTTTCAAGTCAATTTTTCATTGGCGCAATGAGCGCTTTATTAGGGCATGCTGTGAGCCCAGCTGTTGTGGTGGTTGCCAGGGTTGTGAATGCGCAAGTACTAGCGCTACCCAGGCCCAATTGGGTGGTCGTCTTTGACTGGAATCAAGGCTCATCGACAATAGTTAACGCCTGCTGCAGTTGTGTTTTGACCTGAGGCTGTTCTGTGCCGTACTGATTGCCGAAGAAACCGAAGCTGTTTGGTTAAATGGTGAACCTCATATGCAAGCCAACCTCCGAAACAGATAGGCTACATCGTCATTAGCCATCAAAGGGGTGGATCAATTACTGACCACCGCTTGTTCTGAAACATCTGTGTAGATTATGATCACGTGCACAATATGTGCACACCTCACCTGGCCATTGAGAAGTTCTTGGACTCCAATGTGAAGCAGACCCACTGAAGTTTCTTCCGGCCGATCTGTTTTCCGATGTCGACTGTTACTCAAAAGTACTATCTCCAACCCTGCAAGATGCTGGGTGCTTTTCCAGTGGATCCGCTCATTCAGCTAGATTCAAGCATTGAACCTCGAACAAAACTAAAAACTGGCTGGAAATTCGGACCTATATTTCTCCTGTCCTGAAGTACAGTACGGCGCGACGGACTGTCAGACATCAGGGGAAAAAGAGTGTGCATATCGAGAAGCTTGGTGGGTCCAGAAAGTACGAAAGATGGAGGAGGTGATGGGCTCTGGGAAGGCGCGGAAACTGTTCCAGCTGGCACACATAACAGGTCACCTTCAATTCAGTCGGCTTCCCGACCCCTAATGGAGCCTTGGACAGTAAAATTGGAATCTCAATTGAACTCGGAAATATGCTAATGCCTCTTCCCCTCGAGCCTAACCCAGCTGCTGGCCCTGACGAATTTCATCCCGCTCTATTCAAAGATGGGGGCGAAGTCATTAGTCAATGCTTGTCTTACTTATTTACCTCTCTTTGGCTGGAAGGGACCGTCCCAACTAACTTGGGTGAGTCGATAGTGGTGCCCGTTTCCAAAAAGGGGTGCACGCAATGAGTGGCGATCACAGAGGATTTGCTTGACCCTCGTTGTAACCAGACTCATTGCGTCTCTTATTATACGTCGTCTTATGAAGGCACGGGAAGCGGGGATTCGAAAACAGCAAGCAGGATTCTGGTCTGGAGGGAGCTGTGTGGATCATATCTTCACACTTCGTCAAGTGTTAGAGTAACTTCATGCGTATTTGCGCCCTACAATCTTGGTGTCCCTTGACTTCAAGAGTGCGTTCGATTCTTTCGACCACTTCGTTCTTTTCAACTCGCTTGCGTAACGGGATAGGCCCCAGAAGTTCCCCCAGAAGAGAATGAGAGTATATTAAGAGCTCCAAAAGCTTTGCTACAAACAGGGGTGTTAACCTTATCCACTTTTGTTTAATTTTTTCATTGATGAGCTAACTAAGTGGGCTTTGGATGGTCTTCAAAACCATGGTGTTCAGATCTCTCCGAGTGGGAACATTGTCAATCTGGAATATACAGACGACATTGTTATGATTTGTGAAGATCAGGAAGCATAAGCATTTATAGAAAAGCTCACCAAAGCCGTCGAATCGTTCTACATGTGCTTCGCATCCCCAGTGCAAAGTAATGCTGCGGGACGTACAGTCTTGTAACATGCCTCTAGGAATTCAAAAAGAGAAACTGGAAGTTGTAGAACACTACACGTCAGTTCTAATGGTAGTGTGAGAGACGAAATCAACGCACTGGTCTCTAAGGCCAGAATGGCGTTTGCCAATTTGTACCAATTGTGGCATGAAGAAGGCATATCACTGGGTCTCAAAGGATGCGTTTATCAGACCGCAGTGCGAGCCGCATTGTTTTACGGCTGCGAGAGTTATCCACCTTGGGTGGAAGATTTGAGACATCTTCAAGTCCTTGACCGCCGATGTCTCAGAGCTACAGCTGGAATCGGTTGGAACCCGAGAGCTTGTAATGGCTTGTTCAGGAAACGAGTCTTTCGTGAAGCAGAAGGTAGTTTCTTCAGACAATGCATCCAGCACTGTAAGCTAAAGTTACATGCCGATTTACCACCTGTCGAGGCGGCCGCTGTTTTCCGTGCTTAATTCGAAGGGGCGAAAACCTAGATGTGGACGGAACATGTCATGCAAATGAATTGGCATGTTTGTACGGTAGTGAAGCGCCAGTGGGCTTCTCTGGTGTTGGTGTCAATGATGGTGTTGGTGATGACATTGGTTTCTTGCCCCTTTGTAACGCACCACCCATTCTGTAATCTGCGTTTATCGTTCAAACGTTTGGTTCCCGCGTTGCAAACGTCTAACGTGTATTGGAGCATGTTGATAGGTGTATTCATCTCGTCGAAGATGGAAGATGTAAAACTAGACTTACTGACCTTATTTTTTAATCCAACGGTTTTTGTCTTTATGGCGTGGTCCTTGACCGTAGTCCACTCTTCTAAAGTCTGTGCTGTCCTTGAATTGGACGACCTATCAGTGGGAGTCTGTCAGGACGTCTCTACTGCTGACTGCTCCAGCGGCTTCTTGGTGTTTAGTTTGGTTGGCAATAACTTCGTGTCACGATGAGTTTTTCACAGAGCCAATAGTGCTTTGGATCGCATCGCTGTTTCGTCGGTGTTGCAATCGGCACCACTTGTCGCCTTTTTTATGGGGACTTCGCTGAGATTCTTTTGTCTTTATGTTTATGGAAGCTGCGGTGCTGATTTCCCAGAGGAAAGACAGGTTAGAAAAGATCGGCTTTAAAAACTGCGCGCCCCGATCGCCCAACGATTCACCGTGACCGCCAGTGTATTTACTACTACGGTCGGAATAGATTCAGAGATCAAGAGCCCGGTGAACACCGGACCCGGAAAGCGCCTGCAGTTCTCGGGAACATTAGGAGTGAGCCGTCCGTGTCGTACTCTGTGTCATTTGGCAAGGCCAACCCACACAACCAAGGGTGCCTGACCTTCAGGTCGTTAACTTCAGACACATCTCCTCAAGAAAACTCTACCAATCAGTTCCTTATTCGTTAGACCGGGACGTTGAAAGCACGAGGTTGAAAGCAAGTCAGTTAGTATCTGGCAGTGAGATTTTAGTGGTTGAGTTGATCGAAATTCATAATACAGAAATGGATACTGGGGCTTTTTGAAATTAGATCAGTGAACAACAATGGCCAACGTCTTTTGTCTGTTGTACATCTCCGTAGCTGACCATTAGTTTTACGTGTTTTTGAGCTTGAGCTGGCTCAGAACCATGAACCGAAAGGTCCGTGGTTTGAATTAGACTTCACCATCTTTACTGCTCCTGTCTAGGCGTGGGCAACCTGACAGTATCTCTTCCCTCATGCTTCCTTCGGCTGGCGTAGAAGCTAGGCACCTAAAGGTTGTTACAGCTGGACCATCTTGATGGATAAGCTGGTCACCTTCCGCAGGTTGCGTTGGTTAAGCCATGTAATTTGTATGCGAGGGAAGCTGTTTACCTCGCAGTGCTCTATCCACCCAGCCATTTATTTTATGGATACGTCTCAGCAGCGGTCAGTTACTTCACAAATGCGTTTGATTCGGTGAATTGTCCTTCGGAAGATGGACTATCCAACCAAGTTTTTTCAGTCTTGTCGGATATTTCCACTTTGGGATGAAAGCTGATGTTCGAGCTTGTAGAACCAGCTCTGCAAATTTCAACATTAATACAGGGGCGACTTCGTTATGGTGCCAGTTTTTTCTGTTTGTCTTTAACGAGAATACGCACGTAGGTGTTTAGAAACTCAGGATGGTGTGGCCATTAAGTATTGTGCGAATTCAAAGTTTTCTCAGCCAACGAATCCTGGATAACCCGAAGATTCGTATATTGCTTTTTGTTGACGATTCTGTTTTACTGACACCTCCTGAAGCGAAGTCACAGGGTCTAATTACAATAGTTCCCAAAGGTCTACTTTCTGTCAACCTGCTCCGGAGGGATGGGTGCCGAATTCCTCAAAAGTGGATGTGAAGGGTAGTGCGATAAAGTGTTGTTCACACTCTTCCTAACTCTACAGCGCTCTGGCTACAGACCAAGTGATTGAGGAGTTGAACTGGCCACTATCGGAGGCTAGTATCGCATTTGGAAAACTTAGAAAACATGTTTGGAGCAATCAGAATCTGCGAGCGGACATAAAAATCGCGATGTGCCGTGTATCAGCATCATTATCGTCGACAGCATAACACCAGTGTTCGACACTGATGCTTCGCTGCCGTACAACCATGATTTATTTGAAAGCCTTATTGTGAAGAAGGGAATGAAATTGGACGGGGAAGCGACCTAGTGCTAGCCTACTGCAATCGTCCGGAGGTGTCTATATCTCCAGACACTCATTCAGGCAATCTGGATGGAAGCTGACAAGAACAACGCCACTGACATCGATTAATAGCCTCATCTTGCAGTGTCCCCAGCCAGGCGCAGTGGGGATCACGCGGTTTCCATCCTGGGAGGCGAGCCGCCCCGACAGCACCCAGATTTTTCAGAATCTCTTTCATACCTCTCTGTCACATGAAAGCTTGGCAACCTCTTAAATTTCGCCACTCCGATTTGGACACGGAAAACAGCACTGTCTTCGGCATGCGCAATACATGCCCTTATCAATGCAGCTTATGGTGCTGGACACATTCTTCGAAGGAAGTCCCTGTAGCACGACCAAACACCTAATTGTCTTGTTACGGATTCGCCCGACACCAACCTACACGGACTATGGTTCTGCGGCAACGGTTGTCGGATACCTGAAGACGTCTCAGTTCCATTGCTCGCATAGGCCGAATCTCTCAACCGTACAGCAAAACAGCCCGTACTATAGCTCGATACAAACGTCTCTTGAGATTAAGGGATATACCACTTTGACGCCATTGGCGTCTCAAAGTAGCAAACGCGACCATGCCGATTCGTGCATTGACCTCATCTGTCACTCTACAATCAGAACTAATACAACTTCCAAGATACGTAAAATGCTCCACAACTCCAAGCGCCTCTCTCTGGATGGGGTAATATAACTGAGCAATTGCTGCTGACTTACCTAGGGGCAATGTGACTGTGAGGCCCGTTTAATTCTGGTATGTCCTAGATCCTTCGGTTTTCGGCGACTTTCCTTTTCTTGAAGGCTCTTCAGAGGAGGCAGTGCACTAATTTGTGGAAAGCACTACCATTGCGCTGTAGCATAGCTGGTAAGGACCAAGCAGGTGAAACGATACTGCTTCGTACTCCTGGGCTGGCAACAAATTCAGAGAAGTTCATTCACTTGAACTCTTCTCTTCTCAGTCTCTTCACTTCCTTGTCAGGGGAGCTGTTGTATCGACTGACCATCAATCAATTTAATTCACTTTATCAGCTATAAACCGTGTACCATAGGCACATTGGTTCTAGCTGCTACAGTTTCGATCAGTGGTTAGAGCGCGAATTTGCTGACCGGAAGGTCCGTGGTTCGAACCCGACCTCTGTCTCTCGACTTCCCCTGTCTAGACTTAAGCGACCTGGCAGTATCCCAGCCCTCATGCTTCCTTCTGGTGGCATGGCAGCTAGGCACCGAAAGGGTGTTACAGCTGAACGGTTTTTTATATTTAAAATGATTTGGATTTTTGGAGGATCTGAACCCAGGTGGGCAATATCGTCCGCATACTCAATATCTGTAAGCGACCGTCCCGGGAGCATTTCAACTCCCATGGTTTCAGAGCCTGGCAGGGAAAGTTCAAGCAGCACATCAATAGCAAAGTTAAAGTGGAAAGGCGAAAGAGGACAGCCTCGTCTTACACCACTGGGCGTAGTGAACTCCGGCGAAATCTTGCCGTCCACTCGTACCCGTCTGCAGAATTTCGCATACAGTGCCCTAATAGGGGCTATAAATTCAGAAGGCACACCTTTTGACCGCCAGACATCACTGAAGTTTCTGGCGATCGACAGAGTCAAAAGTAGCTTTCAGATCAAAAAAACGACCAACGTAGGACATTTAAAGGACTGCCGCTGTTCAAGACCTTGTCTCACAGTAGATATATGGTTGATGCATCCTCGGTCAGGTCGAAACCCAGCTTCATTCTCACGAAGCTGTCTCTCCCCATAATCGATCAATCTGCGCAAAATAATGCCAAAGAGCACCTTAGATGTGACAGATGCCTGTTTGATGCCGCGTTTTCGCATGACGTTCTTGAGCCCTTTTTTGAAAACAGGGCTGGTGGTCGTGGAGCTCCATTCCACTGGTATTCTGTTTTCGTTCCAAATCTTCTGAAGAATGTTTGTCAGACAGTTTACCAGGACCTAGTCACCTCCTTTGAAGAATGCGAGGTGCAGAACATCTGGACCAGGTATCTTGTCGCTCTGGAGGATTGATATCTCACGCTGGATTTCCGTTGTTGATGGCGGGCTGGTATCGGTGTTCCATTCAAGCCCGCTGGGTTCTTCCAGTGGTTGTGTTGAAGGAGACCAGCTGAACTGTTCTTCGAAGTGTTCAACCCATCGCTCAAGACGACGATTTTGTGGGAGAATTGCCCTTCCGTCTTTTCCGCACATGGTTTCGCTGGCACTTGTTTTCTTTTTTCCGGCTGATCAAATTAGCTGAAATGGGAGGCGAGGCTGCTGCCTGCAGTGAAAATCTTCTCCATATCCTAGGCCGTCGAAATCCAGCAGTGTTCCCTGTCATTCTTGAAGCTCCTGATTATCCGCTGTTTGAGGGATCTGCGTGCGCCATCACAGTGGCTAGTTGCTGGTATGGCTTTTCTGACAGTAATAAGATTTGCTGATCTCGAAGATATCTGGTGTTAATTTAGTCGAGTCAGATGGCTCGGACGGACAGTTCTGAAAGCTGAGAGCATAGCCTCTTCAACCCGCTTCTATTCAACCTCGACTGACCATCACATGATATTGGATGACGTCCGATGGGTTGCGTTGCATACACTAATATGCCCCGGAGAGAATCGTATAGGGCGGCGAGACATGGACGGTATGTCCATGTCACATCCGAGTCGCCGATCGATTTCATCCGTACTGTCTCGAGAGGATAATGGGTTTTCATTTATCAAAGCAGATTCCGAATACAGAAGGCCTTCAGAAGGTAAGATATACGGGATCGAAAGCTTCTTGATTCACAACAACTGCGTTGGAAAGTTCATATGGAAAGCATGACGTTGGATCACACTTTCAAGCAACTTCTACACGGGCAGTCGAAGAGTGCACGTTATGTAAATAAGAAGTTGAAGACTGGTCTTTGAGGCCGAGGAGGACCTAAGCTACGATAAAGAGTCGAAATTCCTGTGAGTTTAAGAAACAGTATTTTTGATTTTAGGTTGTGAGGAAATCTGATGCTGATCAGGTACATCTGATGAGAGGTGTAGCGGATTTCGAGAGTCAGCTTGTCTCAATATTCGATTATAGACTATCTATTCGTGAGCGTCCTGAGACGAACGTATCAACACCACAGTTTATTGAATCGGTAAACTCACAGACGAATCTGTGTGAGCAAAATTGGACTTGCCGCGCATCAGCAGTCCCTGCTACATCAGTTGCCAGGTGTCGACTGGTAAGTTGAAGTAGATCCGCTCGAGTCTTCCGCAGGTGAAACCATTCTCCTGCTATATCTGTATAGCCTTTTCACTCATGCTAACCTGAGAGGTTCGTCGTGACCGGTCTGCCAGTGGATATGATCGTATGGTTTTGTACAGGGAAAGTGTGGTACTATACTAATGAGTTATAGAATAGACTGATGCATAATGCGTTGTTAGTACTCATTTCAATACGATCATGCTTAGACGGACTGGTGGCTGCCAACAAGTCTCTACGAGTTTGCCCGCCGCTCTTATTCATTCGGGTTTATATTGGGTTCATGAGCTCCGCGTTTTTAGTATCTATAAGTATGAACAGGTTTTCAGTTTTCAGGTTCAACTACTGTTTGACAGGCAAATCCCTATCGGATGCCAGCCACTTGATTGTTTGTAGTGTTTTAAGCTTATCTGAAGGTTGTTCCAGCATGAATACGTTGGGTAGTAAAAGTGTTTCCTCTGTTTTTTCTCCGTTCTCAGGCAATTCATACATTTTTGGCCTCATCTCTACCCTTTTGTGTTTGCATTCACTTCACAAAGTATGTGATCAGACCTCGAAACCTTCCAACTTCCTTTTTATTTCATTTGTAGGATGAATTCCTGAAGAATCTCGGGGAAGCCATCGAGGAGTTTTACGGGGAAGATAAACGCGCAAGCCCGGATTTGGGTCGCATAATTAACGAGACGCATTGGAAGTACGAACTTGAACACGCAAGCTAGTCGCCACAGTTTAGGACTTGTTCTTCCGACCCTTTTCCCCGTTTGTTCAGTTTTTCGTCATTGTTTAAAATTTGTTTTGTCACGGGCATTTTAAAATTTACAATCACTTGTGGTTGCTCCAACTCTCTCGCTCTCTCTTCTTTCAGGCGCTTGACCAATTTGCTGTCCGAGACAAAAGGCAAAACGGTTTACGGAGGTGAGGCAGTACATGATGATTTGTACATCGCCCCTACGGTGGTCACCGACGTTGAACCAGACGATTCACTCATGAGCGAAGAGGTAATCTCCCAGCCTGTAAATGCTTTGAGCCGGTTGCATTCCGCATATTGTGGTAACCACCGGTCAATGCCCTTCTCTTATGGTCTCATCGTTTGTTTGTTTCCTGTTTGTCATCGCTGTACCCTCTTGTGAACCACAGTATGCTTGCTTCTTCAAATCGGTTGTGCTGCAATTACTTCGTCCGTGCATGTGGTCTGTTTCAGCATAGATTCCAGCAGTCGATGAATGGAGACCATTATTTCACCAGACACTTTTGTCCGATAATTTTCAGCTTTTTGGACCCATTCTACCTATCCTGACGGTGGATTCACCTAAGGAGGCCGTAGAACTCATCAACTCGAGGTATATCTGACTTTATCCATCCGTTGATCTTTCTCTATTCCAGAGCACATCCTTTGGGTGTATACATTTTCACAAACAGCAACGATGTATTCGAGATATTCAAAGCAGAAACTACTAGCGGTGCATTAGTGCAAAACGATTGTGGATTTCAAACATTGTGTAAGTTAAACTCTGTCTGCGAGGTCACAGACACTTTATGGGTATACTCCGGTTTATTCGTCTGTTGGGACGAAAAAATACTCCATTATTCCGTTTACACGGCTGTTGCATCACTGGTTATTTAGAGAAGAGTTTAGGTACGATTTCTGCGAGTCGCTACCTTAGGGCTCTACACAGGAATCCGCCATTTAATCGCATTTAAAGTCTTATAGCTCACTGCGGATCTCATGGGCTACCCTCGGATTGCAAGAAGTTATTTTAGATTCTTGGTGAATACCTGTACTTATTAGTAGTGTGGGGATGGTTGTTCCAAACCTTATGACTTATCAAGCATATCTAGTCTTTGGACACTGAAATAATCATTAGATTAGTTATTTAGTTGGATTATGCCACTAATGGCATCGTATTCCCTTCAACCGAATGTCTCGCATGAATGAAAAGAAAACACTGGTATAGAGTTTACTTAGCTTTATTGACCCACGCGGTCTGAAGGTCACACGACCTATGGTCATTCTCCGGAAGTGTAATGTGCTCCATCGAATATCACCCACAGGCTTAAGACTGTTCCGTCGCTAGATATCAACCCCAAACTACAAGTAGTATATTCAGGAATGGTTCGTACTTTAAAATCCCATTACATGCTCTCGAGTATGTAACTAGATTTTACATGCACGCTACCGTAACAGGTAGAATTTGTCTGCACAGTCCTTTGGTCAAGTCACTTATAGGAAAGTGATTCAGGTAGGTTTCACGAAATGTTGGATACAGGTTGGACAATCAGTCCACGCAGACAAATGCTACATTTTACGGGGTGATACTTTTGCTTCTAGTTCGCTTTCGGCTTGTAGGCCCTGGCAGTTGACTAACGTACAATGTCCGTCACGAAAGCCCTACCTATCTTGAAATCCAAGAAGATATAAGACCATCCATTTCGATGCATCATTTTCTTTGGATTTTCGGTCTCGAAAAGCAGCAACATTATAATAGACTTTAGACTTTAGTTAGATGGTCACATGGCTATTACGAGTCTACCGAGATCGCATTGATTGTCAACTGACTGAATAATAAATGGACACACAGTTAGTCGTGCGTAAGGAAAGGACATTTGCTCAGCCTGGATAACCTACACCTTCACTATGGATCAGTTAAGGATGCCGTCTTCAACGTTTAGCATGCTGCGTGCAGGGAATTGGAGGCAACTGAAGAGATCCATGAGCAATCGACAAATACACTCATTCGCATAGAAATTTAGCTTTCACGGGAGACTCACCTCAATTCCAGCTGAATCTGTCCTTTATGAGGTTTTTCGGAGAGTTTTCAGCAACCTTATGGGTACTGTGTTACGTCTACACAGATTCAGGAACACTTCATGGCGATCAGATGAAGAGTTATTGCGACGGCGGTATAAATGTCTTCGTGAGCGGATTTCACCAGATCTGCTCTTTAATGCCAGCCATTCAAATACTTCTTTGAACATTAGTTACCACCATGGCTCAAACCCCTTGCCTCCAACATTCCACAGGACTGCTGACCTACATACAGTGATTGTATGTGTTATCCACACCAAGAAACCGTGCTCGTTTCTTATCGCATACTTGCGTCCAACTGTTATCCAGTCAGTCAATAATTTTCGTATTCCTATTGAATCAGCAAAGATCGCTTGGCTGGCTGTCTTATCAGCGTGGTCTTGCCTGCATCATTCGCAAAATGTGCGCGTGGGTCAATTAAAAATGGTGTGCACATGTTGGTTTTATCGTGGTTTAAGGCGTTGTCTGGTCCGATAGGGCACTAAAACTTTCCATGAAGTGCTATTTAATCATTTCAGGCCATCCCTCGGACACATGTTCCGATAGGTCGTTGCAACCCAAGCTGGCGTAGGTGTCTCGTCGCACCACCTACTTGCATTTTTCGACATTGTGTAAATGAGGTCATCCGCGGAGTGCCATTCACTGCGATAGTCGAATGTGCCGGGTCCAGCTGGCAACGTTGTGATGTCATGCTGACCTTGTATAGAACGGTTTACGTTTCCCGATATTGTCAACGTTCATGCGACCTTCGGAAGCAGTTGGATGTAACTTGGTAGGTGTTTCGCCCGTGTGACGTTCCGACGTCGGTGCCCAGCATGCAATTTTGGAGGTACAACTTCTACATGCAGTGTAGGTACACAGCTGCGGGCAAATTAATCAAATCTCCTGAATATGTTCACCTGTTCTTACGCCATCATTCAGATGTATCCAGCGTGCGCCGGTGGATTGTTGGCAGTGCACCCGCCTCGCATGTCAGATGTCCGGAGTTCAAACCCCAGCAGGGCCAAGGATATGCACTGCTGATGAACTCTATTAGGAGCGAAAGTCGAATCCACTACTTCCTCTCTTCGATGTGGTAAACTCACCGGAATAATTGTCCCTGCACAGGAGAACTCGTCAAACGAGTGGTGTGAATACAGAATGACAATGACTAAGCAGATGGCGAACAGCGAAATGTTGGTCCTCCAGTACTGTTTTCGTCGTACTGAGCTTTTTCGAGAATCACCGGCAGCTTGCATCCTATCAACATTACAACTTATTCCATATTGTTTTAGAATCTCGCTGAAATCTGTCTCTGATATGGAGGGGCTAGATAACTTTTGAGGATTTTGTTCGCTTTTTCAACTTCGTGGGCGTACATTCATCGCTTGAGAATTGTGGCTTTTCCACTCTGATAGACATCTCTGGGGCTTAGCGGGAAGAATCGGTAAGATAAGCGTACACATGTTTCTATGGGAAGATCTGTGGGGGGGGGCAAGACAGGTGTACAAGGCTGTGGCCGGTAAGCTTTGCTGACAGAGGAATTTCGCAGCCTTGTCTGCTGGCTAGATTTCGGCTATGGTTGGGGCTTTTAATAGTTGCGGCCCGTTCTACGTCAACCGCTCTGACGACCCTACTTAGGCGGCGACCGACTGCCTTGTATACTTCACTCCCTCTTCCAAAAAGACCACGCTCCTGGGGATAGCTTGTTTCGTTGCTTCCTGGGAGATTATTGCATATTAGGGTAGAATTTGAAGAAATATTATCTGGAGTGGTTTTTCAAAGAGACTTCGTTATACAGCTAAATATTCGAAGGTTATCTCTAAAATGCATGCTAACTTGCCGTTGAAGTAACTTCTAACTTCTTTGTCCCAGAAGTCCCTGCTACGTATTTCCTCCGCAATATCAGCCAACACCGAGCTTACGTGTACCATTGCTTATAGGGAGGCATGTCGCTCCGACTAAACCCTCAGGTGGCCTCATCCTGCACATTCAGTTGAAGAGCATCACAAACGAGTGATTCGTTTTGGTCTCAATCCAACCTCCTGTTCACATTGATTGGAGTGCAACTGAATGATTTACTCAACATTAGCGACTATATGAATAAGCCACTAGCCGGACAGTCAGTGTATCTGTCACGAACTGAAACAATCTTCTGAAGCTGCACACAACTGATGCATTCACCTAACCGGTGCGTTGATATCTGACTCTCTCTTCCACACGAACTCATATTACGGGCATTGAGCGAATGCACTTCTCATCAACTGAGGCAGAGTTAAAAATCACACTGACTGAGCGTTTGAGGGCCCAGAAACTCCCAGAAACTAAACTAAACCTCCCTCCAGTTCATTCCAAGTTCAGACGATCTGAAAGTACAGAGGCAAAGACGTGTTGTATATGAGCAAGCCCAGTGCCTGTAACACGAGTTTTTGTCTGGCCAATATTCAAGGTAACGAAGTATCGTTCCTTCCTAAGTAGTATGGTTGTATAGGTTCTGCATACAAGAAGTTCACATCGAGTAACACACAAATCTTCTAAACCGATATCGTCGAAAAACAGGGTTTGTCTAGAAAACGCAGCACCATGGCACGATAGCAAAAACCTATGGCTTCATTTTCATTTATGGTAAGTCTTCGTCAAACTGCGTGACAGGTTTGCACTCAAAATCCAGTACAAAGTGTCTTTTCTGTTGAAATCGTCGAGACTTAAAACGCCAGCACCGATCGAAAAAACTGCAGTTGTTTCAGGGTCATACTTTACTTGCATAGCCGCTTAAATCCATCACAACGAGACAGAAAAATTACTTTTGCTCAAAAGGTGAAACAGCAACCTGGAGAAAAGTACATTAAAATACTTTCGGTGCCAACAAAACATGAAATCTGTGAACAGCAAGCAGCATACGTAGGCTCGGTATTGGGTGATATCGCGGAGGAAGTACGCATCGCAATTGTCTGTTACAGGTAACTTCACAGTTTCTTCGGTGAGAAATTGTCCAGCATTTTAGATATAATCCTCAATTGTCCGGATGTCTAATGAACAGTCCTTGTTTGAAGCCATTCCGAATGGGATTTCTTCGAGTCCTTCCATTAAGATGCAATGCTCCCCAGAAAGCAATGAAATAAGCGATCTTGGGAGGTATTGCTTTCTGGGGGTGGGGAGTTCGATGGTAGTTCGACGATGATCTCTGATAATGTTCATCAGCTCGAGCCAGATGTATATTTCGCGGGACCTTTGAATGTTAACATTGACTTAGGTATGCGACAAATGAATACTACGAGTCATTTTCTTTTGGAAACCACTCGATATGCGCAATCGATCGCCATGTGTACAGAGGACCCACTATCTTGGTGGTCTTTGATTTCAAGAATCCGTTCGATTCTGTCGATCTGTCAGTACCTCTAAGTGCACATGCTCCTGGGCGTGTGAGGGTGTGGTGAGCTCCCTGAAATCTTCCATATGAAAATTGATGTCTGATAAGGTTGTCCACTCTCTCTATTCTTGTTCAACTTAGTCATCGACTGAATAATCAGGTGGACGCTAAAATGCCCAGCGTCGTCAGATAATTCAGCTTGATACTCAACATCTTGCGTAGTGCTAGTGGAAACCCTCTCAGTGGTACTGTTACGGGTACTGCACTACCTATGACGGGCAAGCTGACTTCTGGTTCTTCACAAAAAAAGACTGACGTCACCTCCTAAAAATGGTTTCAGGTGCAAAGCACAAACAAAATCACTACGGTTACTGGTAATGAAGCTCGATGCCCCGATCGCTGAAAAACCAAGAATTAACGTCCGGTCTTTATTGGTCACCGAAAATTCTTAGGTATACTGTTGTTCTTCCTTAAAGCTTTTCCCGTTCCAGCTTTTTTCCTATGAGCCTAGAATTTTTGCAGTTTCACATTCGTATTTTCGACTATATAGATATCTTGTGTGTGGCAAGTGGTGTTTACTGAGGCGCCTGAGTCCAAGTGAAATCGTCAGTGTTGGCCTTCGGCAAGGCCACCATCAACCGGTTGCTTCTCACTCGGTTGATATCACACTCCACTAATTCCACCTTGATCGGTTTTACAATGATCCCACTTTCTTCATTTGGAGCGTGTCCGTCCTCACCCTGGACACTTCTTTATTGACGGGTATGCAGTTCCACAAAAGTCTAAAGCTATCGGGTTCTTCATCAGAATCGCGTTTAGTTCCATCGGGGCAGATTCGGAACTTAGGAACCGATGATGAATTTCAGCTACAGCTTCATTGTGTTATGTGCACTAGTTAAATGGTATGTGACGACATTTGATGATTCTTTTGATGAGACCTTACTCATGAAAGCACAAACTAGGCTTTCCTTCTTTAAGTGGCAAGAATTGTATGACTTAGTGAGGTCATTCAACGCCAGTACGCAGTAATCAACGCTCTCCTGTGGCAATTACTGCCGGCCCGGAATCGTTCGAATGTTTCATTCCATTTTTCCAGACAGTATTCTTGGTATTTATTGATTATGGTTGCCAGATCCCCGGGTTCTTCATTGCCCGGTGAATCGAGCGCCTTTCCCAACACTGCTAGTCGGCGTTATTTCGATTCCGTGCCGAACGCGCTTAAAATTGTGAAGTTGTCCCAATTCTGTTTCTACAGTTTCCAGTCCTCCACAAACTTATTCCGGTTGGCAACGTCCAAGGACGTTGGTGGCCAAGGAGTCATTGGATTTCGTCTACTGGCTGGCGAGTTCGCTTCTGAAATTTTGTCGTGAAAAGCTCTCTCTTTGGCAGCTTCGTTTAGTTAATCCATATCTAGGCAATCTCAAATCACGGAGGTAAAAGTAAAATCACGAAAGTAAAGGCGAGGGATTTCTCAGTCAGTTGCAGAACTGCTGTCCGTGACTTAAGATTCGTAAAGCTTCCGAGGATTCATTAGAATATCACAAAACCTCTTTAGAATGCATGTGTTATAGGGGAATGGTGAACAATGCAGTTCTCATCGACTGCCGTTTGACCACGCATGCTTCTGGTTGGTGCTTTGAAGGCTAGTCACCTTTTTTGAATGCATGGATTACCTGCACTGAATGTGGACTGCTTTCGCAGCTCACCATGGCCAATGTTACTCCGCTGATACACTCGAATGTGTTTAGCCTGGTAGCTAAGCTCGTTCCCGAATGCACACTTTAGAGGCTCGAACCAACGGAATTGCTTCACCTATGTAAGTTAAAGACAAAGTGACGCTCATCGCATCAGTTAACTCAACGGGCAACCGTATGGAGGGCTAAACGAGCCTACCTCGGGATCGTCACTGGCCGGACTCGATAGGCCTTCGTCGTTCATGCCGGTTTAGTGTGCTTAGCCAATTCCGTTCCTTAGGTCAATACATACGAATGCGATTATTATATCTTGCAGGTAGTACGCATCAGCTTCGTTGTTGTGTTTCCCTGCAATTTTTCTTGCACAGTTGTACGTTTGAAAATCTCTCCGTTGAACGGGATCAAAATATGTGACCATTATGAATAAAGTTGTCCATATTTGCGGTGAATGCTGATTATATGTTTTCTTGTGTTCTTGGAGGTTTCCTGCTCTTTTGGGCACCCTGCAGTAAAGCTGTTTCCCTTTGACTGAGATTATTTCCTCCAGGAAGGTATTTCGCACTTTAGGAGGTTGCTTGTTAGTATTTATCTACTTTGTCAATGCATCCAGCTGCCGAGCTTCCATTTGGAGGTGTTGGTCAATCTGGATTCGGTCGCTATCACGGCAAGCATTCGGTGTACACGTTCTCCAATCCTCGTGCCGTTATGCTGAAGTCCAGATCAGAGTTCATTAACCAAAAGTGAGCCAGGTTTTTTGTGTCATGATTGAGATTGGCTAACCTAAAAGGTGGAACGCTGTGTTAATTGATTCTTGAACCCCTTTTAATCAAGTCAATTATTTTTGCTTAGCAAGCTTCCAAAAGTTACACGAGGTGGCATGAAAAACTGTAATAAGGTATAAAAAGCTTGGTAAAACGGTTTTTCTCATTCAAGATGTGCATATCACATACTTACCACACTGGTACTTACAACACGACTTCGTTGATTTTTTGAGGGTGTGACCCGTGAATGCCGATTGACTTCTTCGTATGTTGTTAGTCTTGTGGGCTTTGCCATCCCACGTCACTGCGGTTGGCTTGCGGGTGATATATCGGCCAGATATCCTCTTTTGTGTTAGTTGGTCAAAACGATGCTCCACGTGAGGTGCTATCTATTTCACCGTCTAACCTCGGTAGTAAGCCTGTAACCCTGGACCAGCAACGGTATTCTGTGAAGGCGGATCATTCCCTTTATACTTCTCTTTTCAGTAGTCTCTCTGATGTCGTTCCGATCTTGGTCCTATAGACTTGCCACCTAGTCTGCCGAACTGTGAGCGTAAACTAAGAAGCAATCCTCATTGCTGGGGAAGACAGCAAATCGGTTGAAAGGGGCATATTCTCGTTTGCAACACTACTCTTAACTGGTAGTGGGTTTTCTGCAGTTTTCATTGACTTTATTAGTGATATTTAAGACGCCTTCGATATCTTGAATATCGTTCGGACTCAAACGTGAGGTGGCTTTTGCACAGCACTTTTAACTGAAAACTATCATAAACGAGAGATTCAGGTGAAATTCAGCTGACTTCCACGTCAACACCAATCTAGTTCGCAAGTGAGCGTTTATCGGTCATGGCCACTTCGATATGAGAATGCGAGAAGTTTGCTGCCTACATACCAAACATGAATTGCGGCCATAGGTATTACGCGATGAATCCCTCTTCATGCGACTATTTGGCCAAGGTGACGGTGAGCTGGATTCTATCAAACGATAAATTTTTTCCACCAGTTTACTATTCATCAACAGGTCAACTCACCAAGTCGTCACAATCTATTCTAATACGCCCAAAGCCCCGTGAAAGTGCTATCTTAAGTCCTCTAATTTCATTCACATTAGCGGCCTTTAACGTACAAACCATGATGCAAATGGATCAACAAGCCCTGTTGAATGTTGACTTTCGCTCTATATCCGGAACACGACTTCAACACACTGCTGATCCCCTCCGAAAGTCGATTGCAGGAAAGTTTAGAAAGTATGATTGACCGGAGACGATCACGGCGCATTGGTTGATCGAGCCGGTATCCGAAACGGATTAGGTACGTTGTCTGAGTTCGCTCTGGTCGATTGGTTTCCGGCTAGCAACCTAATTTGGGTTGTACGACTGAACGATGGGTTGAAAGTCTCAAAACCGGGGGAAATCGTACTATTTGCAGTGGCTCAGTCTGTCCCAACCAACTGTAGTAGTTATGCAGAGACAGGTGATTTCTATGAATAATTATGGGAGATTGCAAGTCGTGTATGCAGTCCTGAGATTGCGGTGTTGGGCTGGAGGTGTGAACGCTCAGACTGGCAGAAGGCTTCTTCCGTTCTTACTCTCAGATAGGTTGGATAGCAAACCGTTTTAGCTACTACTTCGGAGACCCTTGAAATGGATATTTGTTTTTGTGAGACCGACTCAGCGCTCCCTCTGAAGTCGGTATCACTCTCTTCGATGGCTACATATCACCATTGTCCTGGTTATTCAGCGGCGTCAAGTCTGGGTACTGTAGGTGTAGGAGTAGCTCCGAGATGGGGCAGTCTTACCCAAGTTGAAACCGATCAACCTCAATCTCTTTGCAACTGCGTTAGCAGGGCCCCTTGAGGTGAGTATCAATTGACATAGTAAATGCCACACAGTACTCGACAGTCCACGACCGGTTTCGCCCTTCTAGAAGCTCATCGGGTAGGCGCAGTTCCCGAGTTTCCGCCAACTTTATGCTGCTTGTGAACACCACGTTGTACGTCACTGGCGAAGTAAACAATTCTGTGACCAATGTTCCTTTTTGTGTAGGTTAGTGAGCTGAATAGTAAACGGTGATGGGGCAGGGTTTTGAACAAGTGAAAGAGAACGTCTGAAGTCCAAGCAGATCGTTAAAGAAACAAGAACTCTGAAGATTTAGACAGTGAACTGGCGTGGAATGTGCTAGGTGGTCCATCTTGAAGAATCGAGGGTTATTTTTTCATTTCTCTGTTGCGTTTGCACTGATGTCGGTCGCCTACGTATTCGGTTCGCGCGTGAGCACGGCGGTTTCTGCCCTGTCCCATAAGTGCGGTAGGGTGTGTTTTCTCACGCACTTCACCGGATGGAGAGTATCAGGCGGAAATAAATCGTTGGCGAAACACAACTCATTGTATCAAAGTTAGGCACCCAGTCTTGTGTCCGTCTTTCTTCCCTTCTCATAGCGTCTCCTAGTGAAGCAGGAGCTCAGCTTCAGCGATGAGAGATCCTATTGCTGCAAGTCTTGTGTGTTTACACTTTCTCTCTCCGGAGAGTCTGCCTTAAAAGACCAACTCATTGTCAGTGTCACCTTTGAGGACCCTCCTCATTACTACGTACTTGAAAAGATCAACATGAATTGGTGTATTCTAAGAGCAGATCCTGATTATTGATCAAGTGACAGTTAATTTGTCCGCCGGTCTTGGCAAGTAGCTTGCAGTATCAACCACCCAACCGCTCACTGACGACGCCTCGTATTTCGTGACGAAACATTTACGAGCTAATTGCCAAGCTGGGTGAACAGATCAACAGCCAATTGACGCGTCCAAGCCAGCGATATTTCGATACATTGTTATGAGCTAGTCCCTCAGGAGAGGACGACTTAATAACGGGTAGTCAATCAGCTGCAGTCTGGCTTCTTTTTTAATCTTTTTTCTAGCCCTGCGTGAAGTTGACAATATCGGTTGTTTTACTACTTTCCTATGGTCCTCTTCCCATTGCAGCGTAATCTATCCTCCTTTTAACGAGAAGAAACTCAGCTGGCTGAATTGGCTGTTGTCATCCTCAGACAAGAAGAGTTGCTCGATTATGTAGCAAAACTTACGACACGTCTAACATGAACCCAATGGGAGCTTTTGCTTTGGATCACCACCGACGCATGTCCACTTTCATCTCGTAACCGGTTGCTCCTTGTAACTGATCACTTGTCTTTACATCCCATGCACTTTTCACACCGGTTTCATCATCCAATTTGTTGGGCGTGTTTCCGGTATGCCATCGCTTTCAGAACTACACAGATGAAAACGTTTTTATATATAATATGTCAGTCAATGCAATTAAATCCTTTAATCTATTTGAACAATCGCTCAGTTACTGAGATCCGCTTTTGCCACTTCTGTGAAAGAATCACCTGGTGTTCTGTCTTGTGGGAGATTACTGTTTGTGAAACGTCGGTTCTTGGAATCAGTTAATCGTTGCATACCCGATGGAGTAGAAGCATCCAGCATCTGTTTTGTTCAGATAGGCGTGTTGATCTAAGTAGCTGTGCCAGAATGAAATGCGGTCCGGACAGTTCAACACATTAATGTATGATGCGCCGGTAGACAGGCCCGCAGCATAGTGGCTATTTATGTTAACTCTAGAAATTGGAAGTCGTCATCCTCGAATGGCTTGTTTTAGCTCTCTTGGTTTTACATTGGTCTTGAAGTCTACGACTTCCGACTTGTTTTCACGTGTAAACGATTGCATGTTTTCTTCTCACATTAAAGTACTTCCACAGTTCACGTGCCATACGATTCGCTTTACTGATCTCATGAGCTCAGGATAGCTCATTGTTTAAGGTGGTAACTTACTGACCGCAAGGTCCGTGTTTCTAACCCAACCCGGGCATCTCGACTGCCCCTGTTCAAGCTTCAACAACCTGGTAGTATCTCAGCCCTCCTGCTTCCTTCGGATGGCGTGGTAACTAGGCACCGAATAGGTGTTACAGTTGAACGATATGTTGCGATACGATACGATTGGTCTCATCTCCCCTCAACTATTCGATGCAGTCAAACACTCTAGTTGTATGGGAACAAATCTCGATAATTAGGTACCGAATTTTGCATATTCTCATTACTCCACGCCTTTTCCCGAGATCAACAATGAGGGGGTGTTCACATCGAGTATTCTCTCAACTTCTCATTCTGGTAGTCTGTCGAATCGGTCTTTTCAAGTACATTTGAATTCAAGTTAAAAGTGAAATTGAGTACTGGAGCAGTAGCACGACCCTTTCCTGGCTATTAATTGGTGCAGTTTCATTTTGGCACCTTGTTGTCACGTGACTTAATGGTGCAAATACGTTTGTCGAATTAATTACCCTTCTAACATTGGAATAAGTGGTATTTGTCAAGAACTGTTAGTTCTTCAGGTTTGCTCATTCGTGACCAAACGGCAGACTGACACTATAGTTTTATTCGAAGTCCTCACATACAGTTAGGTGATGTTTGTACGTAGATTATTGTTTTGAATCTACAATTTCTCGTCCAAAGGCATGCTGCTGTCGCCATCATAGTAGTAGTTGCACCCCTCAAACACATTATTTCTGACTTCCGCTTTTTACGCTTCACAATTTAGTCTTCGCTTTCTCCAAATGAAATTTGCTTTCTCGGTCTACGATGATAGCACGTGGTGGGAAATTTAAGTAGCTGAACATTGCTCTCGTATAAATGCAGTTGTGGAGTTATTGACTGAGGTATGGAGAAGCTATATTACAAAATCTCAAGGCCAGTTGCTGATTTATTCCATGTCGTCGAGAACAATTTTGGCTTTGGTCACTGCGTATATTTGTTTGTTTCCATCGTAATAACACGTTCAAAAACGCGCATGAATTAGGTCTGGCTTTTCTATTTCTTGATTGTTGAAATGACGGTTTACCGTCTTCGTTGCTTGTATAATGCCGAAATACAGCTGAATGTGTTTCATTTACGTTGGTTCTTAGCAAGGACCAGGTTTCTTTATCCAACTGAAAATCAATAAACCTTGGCTATGTGATTGTTTTCGTGGCTTCAAAACTACACAACAGTCATTTTATTAATATATGCTTAGGTGAAACGAAAAACTGCTTTTATTCGAGACGCAGGGGAGGAACACCTACCCCGGTACCTCTGATATAAACCGTAGGCAAACTACGGATCGTACAGTGGTTCATTAGTAAACCCGTTTTCCTCGTCGATGCGAGCCATGATTCACTATCACACTGTTGTTAAGTCCGATGGGATTTATATAGCTTCATCACCCATCGGATGAAGTTACGCACACGTAATTCACTCCACATTGTCGGTCAGTTTATTTGAGCAGTATACTGGTACAGTGCAGAAGACAACCGGACCGCAGTGAGTCTGTGGTCACTGTTAGTCAATTTTAGAACCTCATGAAGTTCACAAATATTCATCTAAGATCTGCCGAGGAGCACCGTCACCCCTATTGGATACGTCGCACATTCCTATGAGGATACTGTTTCAATTTTCCCCCGGCGGAGGTGAGACAGGGAGATCCACTCTGCCCACTATTATTTATCATGGCGATGGATGATGTTCTTGGCTTGTCGACGTCGAATCTAGGCTACCAGTTCGATAACACCTTAGTGGATGGTTTTTCCTTTGCTGCCGACTGTGTCGTCTGTGCAGATAGCCAGGCTTGCCTAAAAGGTAAGTTTAAAGCTGCCGCGGTTGAGTCTGGGCAACCTGGTGTCACGACCAACGCAGGAAAAACCAAAACAAAAGTGATTTATGGGGCGGAAGTCATTGGGCGACCGTGGTCTCAGTCGAACTCGTTTGCTTCCCTAGGGGACTTATCACTTCTCGAGGTCCGACGAACACCCTGATATATTTTGGCGTTCCCTTTACTTTTAAGGGAAAAGAAGTTTTCAACCACCAAAGTGAGTTGCTGAAGCTGCTCGATAAGGTGACTCATGCACCGTTGACGCTGCACAAACGACGTCACAAACAATTACCTAATACGGAGGCTGATGCATTCCCTCGTGCTGGGCCAAGTTTACCGCAACACCTCCAAAAGGTTGGGTGATTACATCAGGCAGCCTATTCAGGACTGTTTACGTCTACCGAAGGACCCCTCTTTCCAATCAGCTACATCCAAGCCGGTAAACAACACAGGGGACTCGGTATCTCATGCTTGAGTTCAACTCTGGATTCAGTGGAAAGCGCGTATGGAAAGGCAGCTGCCTACGTAGTGCCGAGTAGTGTGCGGTATGGTTAGTGAAACCACATTTGACAAGGTTGTTCGGGATCTCAGCCTTCCGATCCAGACACACTGTGCGTGCGTGAACACCAAGTAAGAAATGGTTGCACAGTAGGTTTGATGTTTGCGGTTTGCGAGAGTTGGTCGCCTTGCCTCTTTCGAATCGATTGCGTAAGTTTCCAGAACGCGTGTTTCCTTGGTTATTTATCCGCGGTATCCATCTCCGGTACAACTTGCTGAGGACGAGAGTTAGCAATACCCGGTCTGAACAGACGATCTTCTATCACAGAAACTGTGGTCAGCCAAAGAGTTTGGTGCATATTCTGCAGTCCTACTGCATCATGCATGGCTCGATGTGCTCGTCATAATCGGGATGCAAAGGGACTCGAAAAACGTCTCCGTCTTCGAGGAGTTGCTAGCACCCACTTCGAAGTCTTTCATCGAGCCTGAACTGATCGCTGTTTGGGAGCGCCGGGCAACTGTGATAGACATGAGCATAGTCTCGGATGGGCGCGGAGTGACTGTGTGGAATGAGAAAAAGCAGAAGTGTGGTGCTGATGAATATTCCCTCGCCGTGATCTCAGCCCTACGTGCAATCGATTGTGATGTCGACTTTGGTCCACCAACCTATGATCATTTCTTATCGGGGTCTGCTTTCCTCAATTCGCCAAGGCTGTTATTGGACTAGGAATTCCTAAGGTCACAGTCAGTGACTTGTGTTTGCTCGCCAGTTCGGGCTCTCTGCGTACTTACGACACTTATGCGTAGTACATGGCGTTGAGTGTTCATTCTTGCCTTGTATGGCAGACTCCGTGTGCCTGATGTGCGAGTTTTGACTGTGCTAACGTCAACTACGCTTTGAAGATCACTGCGCGTTTTTTGTCGCTCTTCAGTTGATGGCCTTTACATGCGTGTTTCCATGCCAAACACTCTTACGTATGTTGGAGATCGTTTCGCCTGACTAGAAAAATATTGATGGAACAATTTCCTGTGTTTTTAGTGCTCTCCTGGACATCGACATCTATCGACCGCATTTTTTACGTTTGTGATATGCTCTTCAAAAAGAAGTGATAATGGTAATTCACGTTGACATCATCCTTGTTTGAACATTGGTGGGTTTATTCGTAATGCACCACTCATAAGGTTGCTGAAAATTCTTCGACAGCCCACGACCGGTTTCGCCCTTCTTGGGGCTCATCAGGTAGGCGCAGTCCCCGAGTTTCCGTCAACCTTATGTTCTACTTGAAACCAAATTGCACGAAATTGGCGAAATACACTCATCTGCAAACAAATTTGGTTTTGCGAGAGACTCACCTGGAACCCAGCTGAATCTCTCGTTTGTGATGTTTCCAGGCAACTGAATGTGCTGCACCAGGCCGCCTCATTTTTCAGTTGCTACGATATTCGAGATATCGCGATACATGTATATTCGCAATGCACTACTCGTAAGGTTTAGACTAAATTGAGCGAAGCAGTGGATTCGAATTCCGCTCCTGTCGGAGCTCATCAACAGTGCATATCCCTGGCTCTGCGGAAGTTTGAACTTTGGATATCTGACATGCGAGGCAAGCGTGTTACCACAACTCCACCAGCACATACTGGACTCACCTGAATCACCACGTCAGAACAGGCGATGATGTTCATCCTTAATCGATGTGCTCCAAGGCTCATATGTGTTTTGTTTAGAGGTCGAGTAGGTAGGGTGTAAACATAACTCAATGCCCTACATAACTTCTGTAGTTAGCTGAGCATGTGATTGTAAACTATCACCATTTTGTAGTAAACGTTTCAGGATGGCAATGATTGTGAGCGCACCGGTGTATAGTGAAGTCACACAGGATGGTGTCATGATTTAACTTGTTGCAGCCTATCGTCAAAGTCATAAGGATCCTCGGTATTGCTTAGCACGTTTTTCTGGCGTGGTCTGATAATTCACTTTGAGTTTCGCAAGTTTTTGTATTGGACTGGTAGTGTAATCCACAGTGGGTTGTATCGGAATTCCGTCCCTGTGCATTTTGGAAGACTTTAAATAGTCGATGGTCTGTTAGGATGACTGACGGAGCAGAGTGTGTAACGGTGAAGTAACTTCCAAACAACCGACTCGATCGAGAAGTGCAAACCAGAGCGAAGGCAGTTGCAATCTACGGCTCCAGAGATCAGCAAGCACTTTATGGAAACACCGAACAAGGACAGATGACACGGAGATCGATCGATTAAGTCGGCCTTGGGACCTTTGAAATTACAGTAACACGGGCTCGACACAAATGCGGTGGGAAACCTCTAGATAATAACAGCAAGTTGAAATACCCAGCATGGGTGTTGGCATTAAACCGGGGAAGCATTCTGGGGATGAGCTTGTCCTAGCCTGGGGACGAAATACCCGTCAAGCTGACCGTACGGCCAACTTCCTCCCATGTAATTGACTCGATCGAACTCCAGTCAGATGGCGGCTTTTCGCGACCTCGTTTGCTGTCGACATGTTTCGGAGCAGATGGTACCTGTATCCAGTACCGTTCAGTGTCCGGAGGAAGGCGACAGTTTACTGTGTATAGTTCCTTCCACGACCCGTCGAGCACAGCAGACGCTGCATCTTTCTGCCTCTGGTGGTATAAGGTCTGGATGGCGGCGTAGTTGGCTCGGCGGTTCGGCTTTCTGTTCACCGGTACACGATTTACTTGTTGACGACGGCGTTGGGAGACAGGTTTCCACACAGATGGAAACCTCTTGGATGTGTGAAGGTCCAGAAGAGACGAGACTTGCTCTGGTGTCATGATGCCAGATTGCCACCCTCTGGCAAAGGCCAGAAGTCCAACTCTGGCGAGAGAATAGTCAGAGTTGCATTTCAAGGGTGACGCAGTGCAATCGATCGTTTGTTTGAACCAGGCCATAAAGTCCTAATAGTCGGACGAATGTGGAGCTGTTTGACGGATGGTTTGCCCGGGCCATCACATGGCGATTCGTCCAGTTGTGGTCGCCAGTTAAGCATATGAAGCCTAGTTTGATATTGATAGTCGGTCGACCAGGAATGTATTGTTCCTGTTTCACCAACAGCATGGTTTGCGTGTCACACGACTGATATGGCTTGTCAGTCGGGCGCAAGAGTTACAGTGACTCTTGTTGGGGCTAAGGGGCATGGGAAGTCTGATCTCGGCCAAGCCTATCTGCATTATGTTGCGTGGGATGTGCTTGTCGACGGTATTCACTGAGGCCAATGTACGTCGAAAACAGGCGGAAACAATCGGCACCTGCCAGTCTGTGTGCAAGATGTTGAACGCCTCAAATGATGGTTAACAATGAAAAAAAGCCGTACTTGCTCTCCGTTCGATTGAGCACTTTTGCCAACGTTAAGTCTGTCCTTGTGTTTGCTTTTAAAATACCGAGTGTATCATCTGTGATGCAGGACCGTAATTCTGTGGGTTTGCAACATCCTTAGACACATAAATCCAAGCAGTAAAAACTGACTTAGTACAATGAGGTGACCTACACCAGGACAATGAATGACGTTATTCAGTGTTTTGGTCCTCTCTGTACCGATAGTCAGTTTTCGGCCTGTTGACATTGACGATGTATCCGTAATCTCCGTTATGTTGAATTACACCATCTAATCTGCTTGGTGAATAACTCTGACATGGTGCCCACGCTTTTTCAATTCACTCTCATAACTTTCTGTCGGGAAAATCACAAAATAGCCTAGTTAAGCATACAACTATCGATCTTAAATTTCATCCCAAAAGTATTTGTGAACTTCATGAGTTTCTACAATTGATCAACAGTGACTACAACCTCACTGTGGTCCGGTTGCCTTCTGCACTGTACCAGTACACTGCTCAAATAAACTGACCGACCATGTGGAACGAATTACGTATGCGTAACATCCGTGTAACCAGTTTTTATTGAAATATCATAGATATTCAGCTTTATCCCTGGTTGATATAGCTTCCGGATTTACAATCAAATTCAGTGGTGCACTCTATCAGCCTTTCAGATACCCAGCTATGCAAAAGTCTCAGTGATGTGCGTGCATCATAGGGGAATTATGTCTTCCTTTCTTTCTACTTCATCCTCCCATCTCTTTCTTCTCTATCAAACTGATGATCCACTTCTCTCATGCAAGAATGTAGGTAAAAATTGGGTTATTCTATTCGAACTCACATCAGTGAGGGAAAGCTGCTGCATCTAATGAAGTAGGACGTTGTCAGTTTCAATGTATTACGGGCATTTTTCTACTTGTTCATCTTTCGAACTGATGTCCTCGTACGACGGAAATCTCGCTTTTCTGAAAGCATTCAACAGTATGTTGGTGTGAACAGCATTCCAGGCTTATCGGATTGACTGTGTTGCTCGTACCGCGTTCCTTTGGCACAACAAATCCTCATCAACCCTGTTTTCTATGTGGCTGACTACAAATTTGGGTGATATCCTTCGAGAACTACATATGAAGGACTAATTTCACTTTGGTCCATCAGCCGGACAACGGAAGTGCACTTTGCTGACAAGTATGTTAACCGGATAACCAATGCGATGGTGCATTATCAACGAATAGAGTTATTCATCTTTTCCGAATATCCATATTCCTGCTGACATGCAATGACCAGCTTCGGAACAAAGAATTCTTCATCTGATTGACAGTATACGCAGGGAAGATGTGTTCAATCAATAGCCGTCAAACATTGCCTATCACGAGGTGTCCGCTTTTCATCCTCAAAATTCCATAGATTCCATAGATACTGGACGAACGACAGCATGTTCCCAAATATACCCACCCCAATTGGGCAAAACATATTTTCAAACGTTCGCGCACTCGTTTTCGCAACATAGAAAGAAGCTTCCCCAGTGTGGGGACGCATGGTTCCGGAAGCTTCAATTTTAGCTTTCTAGCACTTGTTGAATGAATTTGATGCAGCATTTCTTGACGCACTCCAAGAGGAAGAATTCTAATGGATTTAGATCCCGAAGGCTTAGAGGCTACGTAATTAGATTCACTTGTGTGGCAGAATCTCGTTAGGGTGTCCTGTAACCACTGCACTGGGTCTGCGTCCCCTTGAAATTAAACGATCTACAATCTCGATGAAGACAGGTTGTTAAAATGAGGCACAGTAACTTCTCTCACTAAATCTGCCCAGCGTGTTCAAATAAGTGAGACGTCGACAAAGTAGGGACAAAGACATCTGGTCCATGGATTTCGCATTCTTCGGCTGAACTGACTGTAGGCCTCAATCATGACGTGTGGGTTCGTTTTAGCCCACTCGGTGCCGCAATGTCTCTGGCTATTTTTGTACGTTCAAAACATCCCCTATTCCGAGAAAATGATGCCCTGGAGCAGTTGACGACAATTAAACTGGATCCGGATGGTCCATGTGTCAGTACCGCAAACTTCCGTTTTGGTAGAGCCGGTTCGCATCTTTGCATGAGCGCCCTCAAATTAGCTACCGTTTTATGGCTTGAAATGCTGTACATATGTTTAACATAGACGTAAAACATACTTCAAGGTCCAACAGACGGCGGGGGTCATCCGCACAGCTTCTAAGTATTCCTTATATGACGAATACCAAGCTGAGTTGATTCTGAGGTAGGCAGGCCGAGAACAGTCAGGATGGATGTTCTTCTCTGACCATTCCACATTCCAAATGCCACCCTGATTATTCCTCTAATGAATGGCCTTTCAGACCACACCAGACCAGAGGCATGAACGATCAGACTTGGTGACGTAGGAGTTGACAGCACCCCGTTTTAGCGACATCCATAACAGGAGCATAACTAGTCCATAAAATAGAGGAACGTTGAATCCGGAAGCCACAGTTGTTTCAACTGCTAGTGGCATTAGAAGGAAAAAGAAGGTAGGAAAACCACCTAGAGAACGGGCACTGAATTCTTCACGGAAGGACTACTGTTCACTTTGTTGATAAGTAGGTATTTAAAAGTAGTTTTACTTTAGTTACTCGGGAAAGGGGGACATATTCCGTGAAATAAGCCTCAGAATATGCCCCGTCAAAACTAGAGGAGATATGGAAGCTACATGAGACGCTCATACCTGACAGACTAGCCTTCAGCACATGTATTGCAAAGTTTACAATATGTTGGGAATGAACTTCTCACTGCACATAAGAAATCCGAATTCCTGTGGCACCGAGATGCGTACGTAATTCAGGGTTACCGCTTTCTACAAAAGGAGTTTCCTCAAATCGCCGAGTTGTCTGGATGTTGTCTAAGTTGGAAATGTCACAAACCATTTATTTGAACAGCTTTTTTTCCACAAACTATCCTGCATCCATCGAGAATAATTCCTCTACTCGACATTTCGCGCTGAGATGCCATGTACTTGACCGAAGCCTAATATTCCTCCTGTATTTTCCAAGTCACCGCTGACTTGTTATACCTCGCTGACTTCATCGTTTTTGTCGCCTCAGTCAGTGAGTGAAGTTATCTCACACCAATTTTGCATAAGCGGGCGTGGCACGTGATTTTCAGACGCAGATAAGAAGGACACCGTTTAATTGAATTGAATTGAAATGATCTGTTTTAATATGGATTGCTCATAATAATTGGCTCAGAACAGGAGACGACCTTTTAAGTCAGTGACAAAAACGCAAGGCTATGAATTATTAACTATGTTTTACCCATCGACCAGTCTCAGAAACAAGAAAGTGTGTGTTAGATTCTGATGCTCAGTGCCTCTAATTCAGACAAATTCAGACTTCGCTTAGAGCAGTCCATTCAGGTATGCTTTGAGATATCGGAACGCGCCAGTGTGCACAAATATTGGAATCTGTGACCGTTACCTTTTGACCAGATCACTAGGAGCCACTTCGATCGAACAGGTGTGCCCGATATTTACCCACGTGCATCCACGCGGAGTGGTCGGTATGTGATGAAGGAGTCAGCACGAAAAACACGATTCTTTGGTCTATTTCACACCAACTTTCGCAAGATCACGTCTTTAAAACGATTAAGCGCATCATTAGCAAATTATGAGCCCAAACGGTAAACAACAAAACTTGACAGGCCGTGAAGCGTAGCACTGGTTTGAATTTTACAGCATTCTGAAACTAAAAACAACAAATGACTACGTCGAATTTCCGGCTTCACTACGTTTTCTTTGAAGTTGTATTGCGTAAGCATCCCTGAGAAGTAAACGGAAAGTATTTCCAAAAGAACTGAATATGAGCACAGAATACTCTTATTCTACCTGTGCCCAGGTTTGACCCACAATCTGATCAGCTAGAAACAACTAATATCCACAAACGGTAAACTGACAGGCGCAGTTTTTAAAAAACCATAGTGGACCCAATTTTATCCTAATGTGATTTGTACCTTTTGAAAATAACTGAACTGGGTTAGCACAGTCATCTGCATTCCAGTTTGGTTTTCACCAGAGGCTCACCTTAATCGCAGCTGAATTTCTCGTTTATGATGTTCTTAATCAACTAACTGTATTGCACCAGGCCGCCTCACGTTTCATTTGGAACGATGTTCGAGTTTCCGCAATACATTATATAAACGTGATGCACTACTCGGGAGCTACGCCAACCTGATCAGCTTCAATGAAGGCGAAACCGATAGTGGAGGAATTTTCGTGCAATCCTATGAGTAGTGTGCTATGCCAGAATAACTGTTCAAGTTGTCCAAAAGGAATCATTCAAAACACTGTATGACGTAACTAGTGATCAGTTCAGATAATATTTGAGCAGAATCTGAATTGGTGAATGAAAGTGTGGCTCAGAGACGTACGTCAGTTTTGCGCGCTACGCTGTTACTGATAACATCAACCCACAGACTGTATTTCGATTTACCCTGGAGCGGCTAAAAACAGTCTGGCTGATTGCTGAGGTTTATGAGTAAACAAACATACACCACTTGGCACAGAGTGAACAGTTTTCATGTGTAATGTGGAAGCCAGCTTGACCGCATATAGTAAACAAATAGTCAGAAAGCAGCGTTCGGAAGGACTTGGTACGTACTGAAGTACGTGGTCCACGTACTGCTGAACTAACCCTGCAGGTTTTCAAACGTGAAGTAGCAAACTGAGAGAAAATATAAGTCATAGGAAGACCATGGTCGATCGTTCCTGCGTCATCGGACTGGTCACGTTAACAAAATGAGGCCACCTTGGCCCAACAGTCACTTCTCTCCGGCAAACCCCATATCAGTGAAATAACTGAACCGGTGTTTCGTAAAATTCAGATGTAAGTTTCGCACTCTTTTGTATTGTGTTTTGTTTGTGTTGGTAGCTGCACCTGCTAGCTGAGACCACATCGAAACCAACTATCCGCAAAGCCATTTGTTCTGAAATATAACTCTCGTATAGCGGACTAGGCCTTAGGTTGCTACCTAAAATTCGTTAATTGAAGCATATGTTGTGCAGCGTTTTCTGTGGTCTCAGAATCAGCCAGGGTGTTTCCTTTCATTAGCCATCTTGTCTGATTGGTTGTTTTCAGATTACTCTATCGCAATATAAGCATCATCCACGGTCATATTAAAAAGTAGGTGAACTGGCTTCACTTCGCAGTTCTGAACTGTTAGGTTTAGGATTTCAAATCGGGCGAAACTAGCATAAGTCGTCACCCTTTGGTGACTTTCTGTGAGTTTGCATTACCTGCATAATCAACCTGTACCAATAATCAATGTTGATCATACTTCACAACCGGTCTGGATACGGATTTATCAGTAAGATCACTCATGGTTTGCCTGCAATCACCTTTTATGGGACGGATTAGACTTGGGTGGTGTCGTATGTCTTTGACTAGCATCAGGGGTCAGAATAATCAAATCTGCGTCTGTCGTTGCGATTCAGGCCTACAGCTATACAGCGTAGGCGTAGCATTTTACAGCCATACGGTATAAATTTAACGTCTCTCCACTAATCGAAGTCTTCCTCGGTCAGACGATGGAGCGTGACGATCTCTCGGACGTTCAGTCACACTGAAAGGGGAGACTGCGAATATTTTGGAATGTTCACCCTATTTGCATATTTAATTGCTACTGCGTACACCTTGATTCCATTTGAGTAGTTGTGGAATTACCTTAGAATCTCAGTTCACGTCACTCTAGTTCGAACAGCTCTGCTGTAAGTATTAGTGTTGGTCAACACCAGAAGGGGAAACACTGGACTTAGGTCACGCTCTCATTAGAGCTTTTCAGTGGGAAATATCTTCAATCGTACCGTGGTTTAAACTCTGGACATCTAACATGTGTGGCGAGTGCGCTACTACTAACCCAACAGTGCTTGCTGATCTAACCTGCTGTATCACCTGTTAACATGCTCGCACTCAAGGTGATATGACCGTCCAGTACCTCGAAGGACAACTGACTGGCACAGTTGTAATGACCCCTCACTCAGGTGGCGTCGCGTACTCTTGCAAACTGCTACAGTTTTGTTAGGCTACTCATGAGTAGCTGTGTGCAAACGAATCAAATTGTGTCACAGATCGCCTGTTCATAGTCGGCAACATTGGTCCCATCACAATTCACTGTTAATGTGGTGAGAAGCACTGACATCGCACATGGAATATCCTGATTTCGAAGTCTGGCATGTCCACAGAAATTTCCTACTGGTAAGCTGTAATGAGAGCAAAACTCTAGTGCTTGCTTCCGTTTTGATGTGGGCCAACCAGAAAGATAGCATCGAGACTGAAGGAAGACTTCGGACGAGGTTGGTGGGGGGTAGAAGCTCTTCGAGTTCGTCATGGTTTGTGCCTCCCAAAACATACTTGAAACAGGCTTTAGTTATTTTCACCTTCTAATGATTGTCCTTCACGGAAGATGTCCTGATTTTCTAATTCTCTAATTTTACGCTACACCAGCAAGCATATTATAAAAGGGTTTCGAGTGTAGCCATTGAAAGTGGTCCTTTCAACTGATCCTATTCGTCCTGTCCTCGTTAATACCATTTTTTTCAAGGTTCTAATTCTGATTTTGCTATTTCCTTTATCGCACTTCGATTCAGTCGTGTAACTCCAGTAATTTTCTGTTCTGATTTTACGAACTCTGAATGATAATGTCTTCTGGGGGGGGAATATAGCTTTTGTTATATCGTATATAACCATTAATCTGCTAATACTTTCCACATTTGGTAGCCTGTTAAGACCACCTCAGATTTAAACTTTAGGGAAAACCACCTCGTTTGACCTAACCCAACACAGCTTACAAGGTTATTGAACACTCTTCGATAGCCCACAACCGGCTTCACTCTTCACGGGACTAATTACGTAGGCATAGTCCCTAGGCTTCCGTCAACCCCAGTTCCTACTTAATCATTAACGAAGTGAGTGGAGCTATACGCTTATATATGGTGTTCGGTAGAGGAAAATACTCTGACATCTTGAATATCGTTCCAACTGAAAATCGAAATGCTTTTTTCGCAGTATATTCCTTTCAAGATTACTACGAATGTGAGATCCAGTTGATAGTCGATCAGATCTCCAGTAACACCAAGTTAATTTGCAAGTAGGTGTATTAGCTGGTTCCAAAGTTCGACGGGACTATAAAAAGATTTGTAAAGGAAATTCCCCTAATTTGAAAAACAGCTGCAAATTGAGAACCTCAAACCTCTGCAGTGCTAAGAGGGAATCATCAAGGTCTATCATGTTCATCCCGACAAAAATAAGGCAGAAGCTGAAGGAATAGTTGACGAAATGGCCATGGCTGAACTAGGCAGTTCTGTTGCAAGCGTTTATGGTGATAATCCAGAATATAGGTGGCTTGGGTGCGCCAATAGGTTGGTGTTCCATTCACCGAGAACGGCATTTGGATTACAGAAGTTTGGCCGCAATCGAGGAGACATCGTTAGGATGGAGTCGGATGGGTACATTCCGGCTGTTCTGTCTATGTTTATATAGTTTCTAAACAATACTTAATAACTAACGTGATTGTTTGGTCGCGAGGTTGCTTTCGCCTAGCCTGAACGGTCAACTTGGAATCTGACTTGCGTCGTGGTCTCATCTACTCGTATTTGGTTGGTTCGCTGAATGTCTTCATTTCGACAGCTTTGTTGTTCTGTTGTGATTGGTCCTTTTGCTTCTGACTTTGTGGCTTGGCTTTTCTTCATACTTCCATTTGAGTAGTTTTCCTTCATTGATCCGACTGGTCCGTTAATTATTGACACTTCTTTCAATTCACGACGGCAGAGAGGGACATCAAGTTCAATTTGGATAACATCGAAACATTTGTTCGAGGTGTATCGAGGCGTGGCTGTCCACACAGAAACCCATCAATATGCACAAGAACATCGACTCGACCTATCAGACCCTTTGAGCGAAGAAACTACACAATTGATGAACTCTTAACCACGTGGGTAATCGAACGATCTGACGATAATCAAAGGACCATTCGTATCAAAGAAAGGAAGCCATTAAAAATGGAAGACTATCCAGTCAACCACACGTGTGGAGGAAAACCAAACAGCAAGATCAGAATCAAACGGACTACTCACAACAAAGCAACAAAACTGTCGAAATGAAGACACTCAGCGAACTAACCGAATACGAGTAAATGAGACCACTACGCAAATCAGCTTCCAACTGACAAGCTCGGCGAAGAGGCCAACAACCAAGCAAACGTTTTATCACTAACCAAGGTGACATCATCAATGCATTATGAGTGGAAGTTCGTCAGTGTCGTGTGTACGGGTGATTAGGAAGCCTGCTAACCCGACCTTGATCTACTGTCGTTGACTGGGGTGAATAAACAAGTTTGGGGACCATTGAACGGAAACAACCACCGAACAACCCACTCGTGATCCAGTTCAATACACACAAATCGTAGAATCAATTTTTTGTCCGTTATCATGCTAATTGGTTAGCACAAGGAATATGCAACGGAAATGAACAATATAGAAGCAAATTGGATCTAAAAATTACTGACTCACTACAGCGGAGGTAAATGAACTATTTTTCCCGATTTCTGAAAAGACATGGTCCCAGTTGGGGGAAAATAAGGAGGAAATTGCCAAAGTTTCGTGATGTTTTAAGCTTAGAGTCAGTATTTCGTCGATTAATCCAAGACTATCCGAGAACGAAAACCGACATTTTTTAGTACCGCCTCATCGAATTTTGACTACCTAGGACATGATTAAATCACTAAAGTAACCACTGTATATTGCTGACTCCCAGCTGCCTAGTGTATGTGTTCGAAAAGTGCATCCAGAGTCTCTTAAAGAATTCCTGTTCCCCATCCTCTACCTAATAGGAAAGAAGTTCAGCTGTGGCCACAATGAGGGCGTAACATGAAACGAAAGAGATAAGCATCAAAATTTACGTTATCATGGCTCAGCGCCTTTCACCTCGGATCCACTTATTTCTGAAGAGAAAATCACACGTCCGGCCTCAGAGGAGAGCATCCAGTAACTAGCCAAATCCTTTCTGCCTTGAGTAAATCGATCGTAGATCACAAAGAAGCAACAAGCAATCCCACTGATGTCGCCTTACTACAATACTATGCTCATATATGTTAACTTTAATACTAGTTCGGAGGCATTTCTGTCGACCCAGTTAAACAGACCTATAGGGCTTTTTACACTACATACCCGAACTTCCTCTCTCTATTCCGTTTCGTACACAGTTCACACAACCATTCTACGTACACTATGATGACTGAACAATCCACCACTGCAAAGATGCGTTACAAGCTCTGGAAGAGGAACGCATTGGGTACGCACATGCATCCCATTTGTGGTCTGTTTGGTCGCATGCTTTAGGGATACCGGATGAAGAAAGCAACTCCTATTCACAAAACCAAGCGGCCAAATCAATCTCCACCCTTAGGCAAGAAGATGATATTACACTGATCCCACGTAGTATGCCAACCACCCCACTGAATGATGGGTGATCACTCCTGGGATTTGAAGTCACCAAACCAAACGGACCTTTGTCGTCCATTTCAAACCGAGTGGATCGGTAACCAGTGGCACATCTGCCGTACTGGGGTTTTTTCAGTTAATTCGACTTCGTCCGTCAATATGGATGGTTCAGTTAACTGTCTGCTCCCTGCAGCATCTTTTAGCTTTATAGTGATACCTGCCTGCATCTTTGGAAAGTTGCAAACTGAGCGTTGAGCATAAGTAATCCGTATAAAGTTTGGGGCATCTCTTGTCTACTGCAGTTCTCGTCATATCAGGTGGTGTCTGTGTACATGCCATTGCTGGCCATTGGATTGTTCATTGAGTTGGTTGCCAACATTTCATCACCAGTCGAGGTGACATCAAGAGTGCGTTGTGAGCAAAAGTGCGTTGTGAGCAAAAGTGCGTTGAGTACGCAAAATGCTATTGCATTTCTATTACTCCGCCTTTTTTCTAGAAAAAACTACAGCAGGAAATGCATTGCAACCCTTGTGTTGAGTCTGAGTCACGCATTGGTTTGACGATCCCGAATATCAACGGGGAAAATTGGATTCGAAGGTCTAGGGTACTGTATGCACACAGGTAAGCAAAGTTACACGACAAACCTCAATTGTCCGTGTTTGTGGCGTCAACATTCGCGCAAGTCTGTCGTTGACCTGAACAGCGCAACATCAAGATCCGCACACCAGATAAAGGTTAGCGCAACAATGACTCGGCCAGTGTCTCCAGGCATATGGTGGACAGGAAGGCAGTAACAGAGAAAAGCAAATGGAAATAAGTACGCACCTAAGCGTACCAGGTAAATAAATTGAGGAATTATGGAGCTGTCAAATTAGATTCCTTAAATGCTTTGCGACTCTCCTCCCCTCTCTGAAAAGAACTTCGTGCCCACAAATTGGGAGACTCATTCAAATGGACTCGTCAGTGATACCGGTGAAAATTCTAAACGAGGCATGAATTGGACGCGTCATCGAATCGTATGGATACCTACTCCTTATAAGCCATGTTTAGTCTGACCTTGGTAGACATTCTTCTTGCGGAAACATTTTATTCTATTGCAAGGGATAGTGGGTGTCAAACCGTTTAAAGTATGCTACCATCATAACCCTCGTGTCTGTTATGAGCGACACTTCAATGTGTCGATAGTTTATTCTGTTTTGAGGTAGTTCCGTAGTGCACGTTATTCGCGTTGGTTCATGTTGTTGCACTTTGATTTTTCACTGCTCGGCAGACATTCGGTCAAATGTGACAGTACGACGGATTCCAGAGAGCCGTCTTTCGCTTCCATTCGGCCTCATGCAGACCCGACATTACAGAGTGGATGTGTGGGGACATCTGTATTGAGGGCATTGGGCAGCGGATGCATCAGTATTGACACAGACAACGGGACTGGCAAACAGTAGACGGAACGGCAGGAACCACCGATCTGGTTCTAAAACATGTCCGTTTTAGTACAACATGAACACAAACACACAAGCAGTAAAATCAAACTGTGCCTTTTCGGAAGGCTGTAGGGGGCAGTCATAAGGGTCACTGTGGCGGTCTTTGTGTGACAACCGTGGTAATAGGTTAGTAACTTCAGATGAACTTATGAAACAAACAAAATGGTGTGAAGAGGGAGCCATCAGACGAACAGACAGAGAGAGCTATAATCTGTGGTTGGTAGGCGTCACAGTTCCAAGTGTGCATCATATCGTTTTTTTTGTAGGCGGTGAGTTACCGTCCGCACAGTTTCAACGTCAGAATTCATCTGCAACCACGTCAGTAACGATTATCCTTTCACCTCGTAAGGTCGCTAACAGTGTCTGTTCCTTATATCAATTGTGAAAGCTTTGATCATCCTGACAGATTTGGGAAAGTGAGGGATCTCACATGGACAGATAGACGGTGATGGATGCAGCTTTCAGGAAGGTCTGCTACCAGCCAGAGGATTCATGCCAACAGTTGGGGAGTGTTGATTCCTGTACGTCAAATGAGCCTATTGCCAAGTAGATTGATTTCCCCGTATTTTTTTCAGTACACTGTTACTCCTGTTCGCCTACTGCAGCGAATACGAATTTCGGTTGGGGATTTATACGACCGACAGTTACTGCTTGCATGCCTCTCGTAGTCACTGCTACCTGCTCTACGTATATCTGTTCACCACTGTTTATCTATGTTACCCTTGTGGCTGAATGCTCCTTGAGGGAGAACCTGGTCTTGCCTAGATTCGAATGCGGGCAGTCAGGATGGATTTTAGGCCCTACCTACCTGGCCTCGAACCACATCACCAAGGTCACTCAGCACGTGTTTCAGGTCGTTCTACGCAGGACGTGTCAACGGTCGTTCCATTCTGCATAGGATTCCCTATTGGCCTGAGTCTCCTTTTATCTGACTATAGTGCATTTCGCGCACACCATAGGCGTGACAGTACGCTATATGGCGTAAACATGGAAACGTGATATTTTGCGGCCCAATACGCGCCTGCTGGCCACCTTTTGTCTGTTTGATATGTTTACCTTCATTCGCAAAGGCCCTCACGAAACTATTCTGTCTTCAGCTCTCTGTGTTTTGTTTGTTCCATGGGTTCATTTCATGCTCTGGCCTATTCTCTCGCTTTTTCCACAAAGACCACCAAGGTTACTGTTATGACTATCCCCTACAGACCTCCGAAATTCTACAGTTTGTTATTGCTGATCGTATGTTCGTGTTTATTCTGTACTTAAACGGACATGTTTTAGAACCAGACCCGATGTTCCTACTGCCAAATCAGCCGCTTACCACACTCCTGTAGTCTGTGTCAATAGTGAGGTATCCGCCACCCAATGTCCTAAGTACAGATCTCCGTACCAATCACTTTTTAACTTCGGATTTGTGTGAGGCCAAATGGCAGCAAAAGCAGGCTCTGTGGAATCCTTCATCCCGGTTAGCCCGAGCGCAGGTATTTCTGCAACAGATCTGCATCTGGGTGCAGAAATGTTTCCACCCAGTCCCTGTTTTTCTTCACTTGGGTGCAGACTTAGTTTAGAAATGGTAAAAAAATCCCGCACCCAGCATGCCCCCGTGCAGTGCTGATCCGACTACCCGTACGTCTTTCCACTGCATATTACTCCGTTATATGTTGAATTAAGTGGTTTGAAGTCCAAGCATTCATATAAAAGAGATATAAGGTTTTACATGGCATCTTTTGATCGATCATTCCTGACAACTCTCTAAAACTCTTTTAGGACCTTCGCTCGTTCGTTCCCCGGCTACTGGTGAACGAATCCTTTCAACTTTCGAATGCCTGTCACTGAATACCTCTTCACTGATGCGTCTGTAATGAAAAAATGAAATCACGTCAACTTTGAAAGCTCATCCAGCGAGCTGTTCAAATTTGGAGAGCATCAAACAACAACTAAATACTTACAGACAAGACCTTGTGCCAGTCTGGTTGAACCAAAGATCCCTTTCCATTTATTACTCACCAATTCAGAATTGCGGTGAGTATCGGAGCCAAGGTGCTCGCGAGTATATTCGGTACATACTTTTGGACATCCGTAACATTCAGCTTGAGCCATTTTTGCATCTTCCCGAAATCAGTGGGCGTGTCTCGGGGAAACGTTGACCAAGTCTCTGTACCGAGGACCATCCCGGAGGACTTTCTCAAACCTGTCCGGTTCATCCTGTGATGACAAGGCCAGGAAAGGTTCGCCGTTCGGCTCTGAGCTGCTAACGGGATCTAAACTGTCACACTTCATCTGGAGTTTCAGCAGCAGTGAAGACAAAAATAATTGACTCACTGAGAATAAGATCGGCAAGGTCTTGTGATACTGTGTTGGCCTTGGCTTTTTTGGAACTTGTTCTGCAAAGTAAAGTACACATTATGTGCAGCAACGCTTACTTGAATGTCCTAGTTTGTTTCTTGATCATGGGTTTTTGGTGCTGCCACAATGAACCTGTTGTAAGTCCAAGACGGATGTACGTCCCACTGACTTTCTGTTACATGCAACACCGACGGGTAGTTTTTAAAGCGGTGCACGTATCTTTTGCAAGGGACAAAAAATTCCCTTAGTTCGTCCATCACCAAGGATAAACTCGATAACGGTGGGTTTAGTTGTGGAGTCCTGCGACGTACAACTATCAAGATGTTCGGACGTGGTCATGGATGGTTTCGGAAGGAGGCCGTTGACAGGCAGTAAATTTATGCATAGCTGAAACTCGTCACTCGGTCACTTATTACCTACCCATAGAGCTTCTACTGAAAGGATTGTGAACGCATTCATCTGTTGAGCAGTGAAAACTGCCAGCTGCTGCGGGGGGTTCGATGTATTTTCCTTTAACTGGTTATCCAGTTTTTGTACACATGAACATAGCAGTCTCAAAAGATTTCGTAGAACGAAGATTCACCCTCACAAGCATAAGGGATACGCGCCGAACACAAGGTTTGCCGCCAACAACGTAGACAAATTAAAACAAATGTGTCGACTGACTAGATTCTACGGGGACCCGAAGATATGGGGTAATGCGCTTTTTCAGCTCTGAGAGGCGAATTAGAAAGCTTTACTGCCTTCTAGAAATATCTGTTCACCTCGGATTAAAAGTTCGCCATTGGGGCAGAAATTTCCGCACGGGTTCTGCACTCGGGTGCGGACGCGTGCTAACTGGGATATTGCCCAGGACGCTGCAGTGGTGCTTTCAGTGCTTCTCACTTTTTCTGAAACAATCAGTTTGTCTTACTGGACGTCACCAATGACTGATTTTTTCCACTTCCAAACAGATATCGTGGAAAGTATAGTGTAAAGGGACGGCGAACGAACCCCACCGCCAAGAGGTTCCTGTGTCGCCGCGTTCAACCACATGCATGCATGTTGTAACATCACACCCGATGTAGAGCATCAGGCGTGCTCGACTAAGTACTGCATGTGGCTATAAAAAAGTGTTGTATGCCAGAACTATATCGTTCCAAAATTTACCTCCCAGGTAAAAATTTTTGTTGTTTGGCGTCCTAGATCTAAGTTATATAGGGCATAAAAGAGGGTCGGCATAAGAAAACATCGCATATCTCTGTGCTGTTTACAGTGGTGTATATGATATCCCGTTCAGAAGTAGAATAGGCCTGTTATCATAAATACTTGACCGTCTTTGGGCTTTGCCTGTAAGAGAACATCGTTGCATAAAAATCCCAAATTGTGACCGCGGTTGCGAGGCTAGACGTTTTAACTAACCTTAAGACAGTGATGCAAGATTTATGCCACATTCAGACCGTGTGAGTATCTAACGGACATTGATCAAAATGGGTTTGAAGTAAGCGGACCATCTGAGCTTAGTTGAGGTGGATTCCCGAGATATTTCATCGCAGAGGACCTGGAACTACCAGCATTATTTACAGTGAGATGCGAAAACCTACCTGTCATGGAGCTGTCCCTCCTGGATGCAAGAAAATCCTATACCCTGAAACTTTAGATCATTTGGATCATTTCTGTGACCATCCCATGAAAACATTGGACTTGGCGTGCGGACTCGAGTAAGTTTCGGGAATGTCAAATCAGCAGCCAAACACTACATCTTCAGTATACTTCCACTGAAACACTGCACTGTAACACAGGAGGAAGTGAGAGAGCTAGAGAAAACAGCTCTTATCGCGCACATTGCTGGATGTGAGGAATCATAAGATTTATGGTCAATCAAGACTATCGTCCTCGAAGATTGAGATTTTGGTCTATGTACTCTTGTCTGTCTAGAGCAATATTCTATAAGTGATGAGTAGAAACAACGAAAAACCCTAATGAGATACGGTTGATATACCTGTCACTCTTCTCCCAGCGGTGGAACACCTGTTGAACAGAATGGTTGGAAATAATCAGCACATAATAAAACAGCATATTTCACCTATTTCCAAAGCAAAAAAGCTGACAATTTTGGTATGAAAAAAAGAGACCGAGCTGGTAATACATTGTATTTCGTTGCAGCTCGCCTAGCCTTGCAGGTTTCAACAAAGATACCATCTAGTAGGCACTGTACAGCAAAGAAAATGGCCACTTCGGCCACTTTGTAGATTGAGTGCAATTATAGTGCAGCCAGCTCAGCTGAAGTTACAACCAATCCGTCACGTGACCCCCTGGTTAACGTAACCCAACTCAGACAGTTTATACGAAACAGAAATCTGTTGCCAGTAAGAATGTCTGTGAAGCGAAGAAAATCATGTTCACTCATGTATGTTTGTCTTTCACACTACATCTTTAGCCGTCTGAAATACTGCTGGAGAACCTGAACTTTTGCCATCGGTAGAAGTGTTCACGTCATGTGATCAGGAAAAGTCATACAAAGTCAGGAAATTGTGGTCTAAACTAACGAAAGTACTAAACTCAAACTTTGGGATTTTTGGAAATGGATGGCATTGTCCTTTTAGTATTAAACGAGACGATTAGGCGGTATTCTGTATTCATCATTGCTGACTGATTTTGAATCCAGCTTCCAGGTAAGTGAATCCATCACCTGATATTACACCGCTCTTGAATCTATTGACCGAAAGCAGGTCAACTTGTTCAAACCTGAAACAACACTGCACCTGCAACACCACTGTGAAATGCGTTTACGTAATTGTGATGGTTTGCTTGATTGACGTGACAGTAGTGAGTTGGAGTGAACTGAGATCATGATAGAAAGAACACGTCTTAATCTAGTCATGAACATTGATAATTGCTCTATGGTGAATGGACAGCACTCATCAGTCACTTTAAGAAGACCTCCGAGTAAAGGACTCAACGCATTTCCAAACAAGGTGCATGCCATAGTTCTTGTCCCCCACTGGCGCTGCGCGCACAATTGACAGTTGTCCGTCTGTCAGTCGTAGCTGTGGTATATCGAAGGCAGTATCGAATGCAAAATCCATGTTTGACACTTAATCACGAAAGCTTTTTTTCCGCTGGTTGTCTTCAGGTACTGAACATTGGGTGCAATAATATTGAGGGGCAATCGTCTAGCGGCACAACAAAATGTGGAGAACCGAATCATATGGCCCGTCATGCCTACGCCATATTTGTTGCGGCCCACGATGCTTACCCTAGTTCGCTGGTTTTCTCGAATCTTTCGCATTGTTCTAACTAGTGTTGAGTCAATTTTTCCTAGTTCACCAGCGACCTTTGTACTAGTATACACTGTGGTGCTACAACCCTTATAGAATAGGGCCATCTGTGGGTGGAGCAGGTTGCTCGCAACAGGTGAAACTAACAGCTTAGCCTATCGAACTGCTTTAATGGGAGTGTAAGCACAACGGCCAAGTGCAGCAGTAGCCCCCTGGTTAAGACAGCTCTTTTAATAACTTCGCTTCTGTGAATCACACTTCATTTATCGGAATGACGGTTAGTTCTGTTACTCACACTAGCCCACTGGGATGCCAGCTTGACGCGCACATCACTGAATGTTTAATTAGCCTGTTGAGGGCCACATTTTTCATCCGCCAGCAACCATTCTCTCACCATTCCTACGAGATTTTTGCCTGAAGGCCAGGGGCCGGTAAGCAGTTGCTACATGGGTGGCTTATGCCATCTGGTTGTAGTTGTACGTTATGACGTTGTGTGTAAAGTGAACGATGTCGGAAACTTCCACCCAATCAATTATCCATCTTGCAGCATGGTCCTCTTCTTACCTTTGCATGCTCACTGTGCACACCTGATTCAACCGATGAGTAAGCCTGGTTGACGATCAAACAGTCCACTGAGTTGAGAGTAAGCTTCACAGAATAACATCGACCTACTTTGTAAGAAGCTTTAACGGTAAAATGAAATAATGGCATCATGAACATACTCTACGAGGGCGACTTCAACTATAAAGGGCGGCATTGGAGGCATGCACAAGGACCTTGTTAAGGTTCGGCTTCACACGCGCGTTAGGAAAGAGAAATGCCTAACATTCTGTAATTGTCAGCTGCCCCCCTGTCTAGTGTATCTCCGGATAGAAAGAGGATAATGAGATGATTGATCACTAACATATTAAAAAAAGGGCTTCACGATGACCGAATGTATTAGCTCGTTAAACCGTCGAAAGGAAATGCGTGGTTTTCGATGACACAAAGAACTGAACATGTCTGTTTTAATGAAAGCTTGAAGAAAAAACAAAAGATGGGGTTGCAGATGGGCAGTGGACGGTCATTGTTTACGGATAGAGCACGTAACATGTCAGTTTCGGAGTTGTTCGAGCGAAGCGGGACTTTCGACTGAGTTATAGCCGGTCAGCACTAGGTTTTACAAAATTCCCGACAAACAGCTAGCTTCTGTCTTTTTTACTTCTAGTCTCGACCAGGCTGGAACTATACAGGACGTTATATTACCTCCCGCTGCGCTACGCTTTTGCAGCCAACGTGAATACAAAAGCTCACTCACCACCAGCCAGAGTAAAACGTGGATTTTTATTGTAATGGGGAAACCAAAAAATTTGCAACAGTTCTAACTCGAAAACGATTCGCCCTGAAAGAAAACTGAATGTATGTAACACACTACTCAAGATCATAAAGCTAGGGATTTAGCTGGATTCAGCTGAGACTGCTGTCAAAACCAGATTCGTAAGCAAATAGGAGTACTTGTCCAAAATGAGTATGTTTCCTGATTGTAAACTTTAAGTCTCCTTTGGATTGCTCGACGAATTCTAAACATGAAGTTATGCTGTAACACCTATACTTCAGGAGTAGATGAACTACTGTTGTGCTGAATTCAGCAATTTGTTTCTCGGATGAAATTCCTAAAAAACGGTGCATTTATAAAGATACACCATTACTCCAAACGGGAATTCGACACAAAAAAGCGCGTATTGCAGAAAGTAATTCACGTGGAATGATCCTTCCCTCAAATGCAAACTTCCTCCAAAAGAACCAATGAATGCTGGTACAACGAACTTTACCAGTGGACTGATGGACAAAATGCCATCCAATTCAAAGGAGCCCGAAGAGTTTGGCGGGTCTGGTCATGCTACCCTCCAGTAGGGGGCAGTTTCAGAAATAAGGAAGGCAGAGGCCATTTGGCATGGAAGTTGATTTCTGTTTGAATAAGGTGAGCCATTGTCTGGATGGACACCAACCCTCAAGCATCTAGGGGACTTGAGTACCTCTAGTTAGCGATGCTGTGTTCTCCGTTTGTTGCTACTGTTATCTCATGTTTTCTTGTGTGAATTGTACTTTATCTTATCGCATTATGTAACACTGCACTTCCGCTGTATTATTGCACTGTATCGTATGTTCTCCCATTTGACTGCATTTATTTTTTCCATATACATGTATCCACAAATAACCCATCTATAAAAGCTTGACATTCTTGAGTGCTAAGACTGCAGCCGAACTTAGAACGATTGATTCCCTTTGACAGTCACTGTACGGACCTAGCTGAATAATGGCTGGCATTAGCTACTAATACTTACGTATCTTTGGTGTGTATCGTGAGTGATGCTGCCCACCAGACCACGTTTTCCACAAATCGTGACTGTCACTTGTGTCCATCTTGAATGACAGGTGTGAACAACCAGCTGGGCAACTCAGTGGCTTTCAAACAGCTCCCTCGTTTTCACCCACGACTTTATTTCATCGGGTACAGGGCTTTCAGATGGATGTAAATACGGTTCAGCGCGAACCTCACGTGGCATTACCCACTGGATTCGAGGGTCCACCGGTTTTGTTTGATGTAACAAACCAATCCAGCAACGAATGCCAGTCCACCAAAATGAGCTAGAATGTTTAAAAGCTATTTTCTGCCCCACTGGTTACTTTTGGAGCGAATTTCTGACACCGTCTAACGAGTTTGATAACTGAACTTTTCATACATACTATGCTAAGTCAAGTTGACCACTTTGGGCGTGATCCCAATGTAATTTGGTCTATTTTTTTCTAACCAACTTTACAAACGTTGAAAGGTAAGACGGTCTAAATTACCCGACGAAATATTTGTTTTGTGACTGGTAGTCCAGCAGGTTACGCCAGGTCTACAGACGGCCATTTCAGGTAAACTAAGGCGTTCCTGTCCCTCGAAGATACAAAGAAACCCGTTCAATTTAGTCCGAAAGACAACACCAGATACTGCTGAGCGGATGTTAAGGTGTAAACAATGTTATCAATGTAACGGCTAGAGTATCGTCAAAAATCAATTAGGCCGGCGAACATTTCACCTGTTGCTTCCTGATGACACTTTTGTGTGTCATGTGTGTCTCATTTCGGGCACAGTTGAACCGCAGTTGTACAGTACATTATTTCACCCCGAATACGACCCAGGTTTAATCACGTTTACTGTGTTTAACTATGCGCCGGCAAAAATCAATGGCTTGAATTGAAGGCTTTTTATTGAAGGTAAAGGTAAGTCGATTGTTCTGGTAATTTAACGTAGAAAAACACCAAGATGCTAGCCAGCTGGATTATTTCCGTCCGGTTTCGATCACCGATGGTGTAATTCGTTCGAAACCAACGTTAATCCTCAGACTGCTGTCTCTGACAGGTTTATCCGGGACTTATGTTTGCCATTTCACTTTGGAGAATGACCTTTGGGTGGCGATAAATCTGAAGGTGACCAACCTACCGTAGACGGATTTTGAGACCATGGGAAACATAACGGACTAAGCCTCTTAATTGGTTAGGCCTCGAGAACAAATCAAACACACAGGTTTCTAGTTGCATCCTACTTTTATCTTCCATTGTATGGTCAGGACCAGACAGGAGTGAATATATATATATATATATATACAGTTATTTGTCGCAAAAACTGGGGATTTAGCTGATTCTCCGGATAGGGACCTCCACTCCGAAAAGACCTAATTTCAGCAGGTCCCAAAGGTAGTTCCGATTGGAGAGTAACACAGTACCTTACAAATGACCTAGAAAACATACTAATAATGTAGGGCCGTAACAGTGAAGTAGTAAAACTGAGGCTTCCTGTAGCTTTCTAAGGACAACAATCCTGGAGATATCTTTCAAAGACCCTCTATATAAACTACTATATTTTACAGTTCAGAAGAATATCGGCACATTCTTAAACCTGATATCGGTCACACAGTGATACACCTGAGAGCAAAACCACCATGAAAACTATCTCATAAGACTGGAACGTGAAAATGTGTACACTTGACACATCGATATATTTTGACGGCAATGTTTTCACAGACTCGAGCGTAGTTCTACGTCCACTATAAGCCGTCAAACATCTAGATTGTGTTGGGGGTGTGTATTGCCGAACCGAAAATTTTAAGCTCGTTACAATATCAGAAAGATAGGTTGCTGACTTTGATGGCAACCTGTCAATCCTGGTTAAGACTTGGTCAGGACCCAGATTTTCGGATCGCAGTTCGGAACGTTGATTCATGACTTTACCTAAGGGTTTTCTGAAGCGCAGTGCCTGCATGATCAGACCAAGAAACCTTCAGGAATCATGTGAGTGATTTTAGGATCAAGTGACGTCTACTTGTTACAAACAAGTTATGACCAAAATGCTGACAAAGACTCTGAACATATATTTCACGGACTTGGATGTCGTTCCTCCATGCTACATCATATCAGAGCTATCCCTACTTACTTTAAGGCATAAGACGTCCGTTTCGCCACAACACCACATTAAGCCACTCAACTAACGCCGACTCTACTTCACCTGACCTCAGTTATGATCGTGATCCAATCTCTGGGGAATCTGACATTAAGGCCTCTTGGGGCTAATACGACCGAGTGGGTTTTTGATATCTTACATATCCGATCAGTTATTCTGCAAGTGACTTCTGCGAGTGGGAATGCTAACCTCACGCTGGCTAAATAACCATCTTTTTTGACAATATGATTCATGGCTGCCTAATTTGATGGGAAGCCCAAAGTGCTCGTGCAGATGTTTAACGGAAACAGAATATTTATGGTAACATGATTACCAAATTTCCGGTCAGTTAAAACGAATAGCTTCGGTCGGTGATACGACGGCAGCGAACTGAACGTAGTTTAACAATATGACGGAGAGGCTACTTAAAGTGAGCTACGTAACTCGATCAGGACAAAGTTACTTTTACACGGTTCAGATTGGGGTATAGCGAATGCCTTCGTCACGTTTTGACCAAACTAAGAGAATACGACATCCGACGTGTGGTCTGTGGATCAAGCTAGAAATACTGTTAGGTATAGAGAAGTCGAGCTTGTCAAAGCAAATTACGAAAAAACGCAACTTCAGGAATACGACTTTACTGTGAAAACCTATTTCCTCTACACTGAGCCGCGTACTGTGCTTCAGAAATACCGTTCGTACGTTGTTACGCCATGAACTAATAGTGATCCGTGGACAGACGGTGCAAAAATGACCACTGCTGTTCTTAATTATCTTTCGTAGCGTATGCAAATAGATGCCGCTTTCCATGACACATGAGTGTAGTACTGCAGCTGCATAGGGAACCAGTTTTGATGGTTAAGCACCCCCTATTCTCAGTATTATATTAAATGTGAAGGATGCATTAGATCAATAGAGAACCGGGTGGTCGCAACAGATCCACACCTAAAACCGCCATAAATTAGCCTATAGTTAACCCCTAGTCGTTCTGCAGAAACCCATCTGTCGGTTAGGATCACACATGGTGAAAAACCCTACTGCTTTTCAAGTGCTTGTATTTGTGTGTACCGAAGGCGCGCAAAACCAACGATTTTGTAGAAACAAATCAAAGGCTTGTAAAACTTTGCGTATTACTCCAGTTATTAGCTTCTTCAAACAGAGGCTATCAGCTGGTAGGTGTTCTATGGCATATTCTCAAATGGCCTAAAATTGTCCGCTGAATAGTGTACCACAAATGATACTTCTTACGTAACATCCTGAATCCTCCGTAAAAGATGTTACCGTCTGAATCGACGGTCGCATCAGTCGCATCATTCGTACTTACGTTCACGTATCACTGATATAACTAAGTTTTGTACCAGTTTACGAATCATATGAGCAACTTTCAAATCTCCAAATATGAGTTTATGCCTACCTTTCCAGTTGTGCACCCAATCATTTGTGAGGTTTTTGTGAGGTAGTGCCTAACAGTAAGGATTTCAACTGTCATTCGTGTTCAAATTCGGTCGCCCTGAAGTACCTTCCTGCATTCTGAGTGGTAGTTAGACTAGGTACGGCCTGTTTCTAAATCACCTTAAGCTTATGGCACTTTTGACACTTGTGAGATGTACTCACACCAAAAACTCGGCTTATAAATATTATATGGAACTTGGCAATTTAGTTCATATCGGATGTAAGCCAAAACCTCCCCGTTGTCGAGCTAATATTGTCACAAAAATATTCTCATCTGGTGACAGTGACAATGGATCGAAATCTATCAGCCCGTCTTTTCGGTGCGATATCTATGTCAGATGAGTTTATTAGGGGAACTATGCAGAACTTATATCAACTGCGTAAATGACATGCAATCGCTGGAGCTGCTATTCGCACTGCTTTCATTCCCGGTTGATAAAGCAATGGAACTCGACACAAGTCAACTGAGCAAATCAGTAGGACACAGTGCTGGGGTAATGCGCTGTTTTCATAACTCATCACTGTTCTCAATGAATCCATTCCTCATTCCACTACACTTCGGTGGTGACCTCTTTTCTCCTTGCATTTGCTTCGTATGAGCAAAAATCAAACGACGAGCAACTGTGCGATACTGAAGTACTCAGTTAATATATGACACCAAGCCAACCCTACTGCACTATCCAAGTCATATGGATTGCCGATTACTTTCTTCCGTTCTCACCGTGTTCAATGGGATTTTTCGTTTCATTGTTTCAGCTTTGTATCTATGTCCTTTCTTCTCGTTTCCAACTTGAATGCTGATCATTATTTGGCCTTAACCAGCCTTATAGCAACTCGGTTGTCCCGACATTGCCAGCCTAGTTCAATACAGCTATGTGGGCATCGTCATCCTGTAACCCGTTTGTCTTGTTTCGGTGTGAACGTTGGGTGGGCGTACTATTCCTTACCTACTTTAGTTGTACAGGATCCCGCTTGGAATCAGTGTTCATCAACCCTGTTTATAGAAGCCAGCATAACCCCGAAATTTTATTACTGTATTTAAATGAGCCACATTTGTTGTTGTTCATCTGTACGATGCGACTTTTGAGGGTTTGGGGGAAACTAGCGTGACCCACCTGACAACTGGACATAATCAATAGGAGGCTCCAGCAAACTGCGGATTCCCAGAGTGACTGGGTCGGTCACAGACAGCTTGCTCAATCTACCTACCTGATGTCAGTTGCCTCTAACTCCACCAATACGGGTTAATTGACCATCAATCGATCAATTAGGTGCAGACGTCGTAAACGACCACACCACTAATTAACCGGTCATTCTAGCATTTTAAAAACTTCATTCCTGTACCTGTCCTTAGTGCACCATACAAATATAAAATTCAAGTAGAGTATCGAAATCATTAGCTGTGTGTTCTGCATACAGATAAGTAGTGAACAGGTACTAAACAGAGGTGTCTTAGCCTATTGGGACAATTGCATACTTCGTTTATCCGATAACATAGGACTTCTTGATTCTTCGCCAAGACCACCTTTACAAATAAGCACCATAATTTCAAAATCCTTCTCCATTACCTACTAAATCTTCAAGTTCGAAGCAAGTTTATTAATTATCTTGTATTTCTACAACACAGTAAGCACTGATCTTCCTAAGAGGATCAGCTGCTTTAAAGACACACTACTTTAGTGTAAATTACCCCCGAAGTAAGGCCGTTCTCAGGATGAACTGAAGGCCCTGTTCCTTATGGTATCCCTTCCCAAGTGGGCAACTGCATTGAGGATAGTATCACAAACTTTTGGAACCGCGATTCTCTGTAATAAACTTGGTCCCCTGTCGGATTTGTCAGTAATGGCACCAAGACATTCTCTCTCGTGGTAACAGCAGTTTTTATACACAGATCTCTGTACAGTTTCCGAATAGACAAGGGTAATGCAATCAATCAACTAAACGGATCAATAAAGCAAATCCAGTGATCAGTGATGGGTAGTTTACGTCTTTAGCCAGACTGGTGGGAGCCGCGGTAGTTAATTTTGTGTACACAGTGTGTACTTGGTGCAAAACTCATTGAATCCTATGAAAGAGGTTGTCGGATATCAGGTTGATCACCGTAGAAATTCATGTTTTCAATTGTTACCCATACTATCATTTCCGTACAATCTTTTAGTGGTCCCCTGTTTGATTAAACGTTAGGTCTCACGTCAGCTCTAGCTTTTTTTCCTACATACAAAATCCAATCATTTCTATCGGCGTCAGAGCTATAACACCCACTCCGACGCCACACACCACACCTAAACTTGCCTCGGAAGCCCAGACAGTCACGTAGTGTCGGGCCTCAACGAACGCGCCGCGCGGCGCCAGAGCCACGATAGCCACGCGTACCGCACATTACGCGATTGATGGAGCGCAGTGGCGTTCCACCAATGGAAAAGCTGTGCATGCACATGTATGCACGCACACCACACCGAACGTGAGTGCGCCTGTCACGTGCAACCATCGAATGACCAAAATGCCGTTGACCAACTGGAACAGGCTAGTGTTCTTCGTTAGTCAATAGCTCCGAAATTCACACAATCGAAGGTACTTGCTTGTCGCAGTGCAGGCCGGACTAATCCAGTTGACAATGCTCCTACCACGACTCATCAGGATCCTGCAACTACATCGGACTGGTTTATCCGGGTCGTGTAGACTTATTCGAACTGCTACTAGTCGGACGCTTGAGACCACGAAGGTCCACCCAGAATCACCTATTGGCAACTTTCAAAGCCGTCATATTGGACCTTCGGACCAGGATGCGGCAGACATGCTTAAATTTTGCGGATACCGAGTAAGTTAGCATTGACGCAAATTATTTATGGTTGTGTAGTCATTGTACAAGATGCTATTCAGCGACTGTATCCTGAGTCGGGATGAGGCGATCTCAGAAATGTCGGGAACAACAGCTTCCCTCAAACTACGAACGTCCGCCAGATGTGCAAAATGGCGACCTAGTGCTGGTACCAGTGATGGAGTCTATAGACCGCGTGGATACTAAGCTACCCCATACCCTCTTCGACCGTAGCGAGCCATGTCTTCTTTTTTCATCCGAGGCGACAACGTCATCTTGGACATGATATATGTGACAAGATTTGTTTTGGAATTTCGAGATCCTTTGTGCCTAATGGATGTCGTGAGATAGACATAAGAGAGTCGAGACAAGGCTTGCCGATCACGTCATTCGGCACTCCCTACAGGTCTCGTACTTTTAGTATCCGTCAAAGGCATCAACAGTAAGAAAACCCATAGCTTCCAGTCGCTTTTCGCTGTTGCATCACTGTGTTGAAGACCTGAAGGTTTTGAGCAATCTCTCACTTTCTTTCCACAATGCGTGAAAAGTATACCTGGCGCTGCTGATCCGACGTTGAATTTCTTTCGTTTGTCTGTCGGGTAAGATGGTTGAGCCAAGGCATTTAAGTATAACAACTTGTCCAGTCTCTTCACCGGCTATGTTGAGGAGTCGCGCGTACATGCTAATACACGTGGAGAAAAGCTAGGGTTTCGTAGTATTGCCCCACAAATGTTGCGTAGAAACCTAGGCTGAAGTTCTTTCAAGTTGTGGACCAGTAGGATGATGCCACCAGTATGTTCCAAGTCTGATATCCAGGTTTTGGGATTAAAGTGGACAACAAAATACCGCTTCAATGCCTGTTTGGATAACCAATCGATTGCGAGATGAAAAAATACCGGTGACAGTGGTAGCCTCGTCATACGCTGGACACAGCATCAAGCTCGGAGATTTCCTCGGCAGATAGCCAGATACGGGCTTTTACTGATGGGTAACAAGTCCCAAAAGACTACATGCGTGCACCTGTGTCTGGATGTATTTGTCCACTGTGGTTCACCATTTAAAAGGTCAAAAGCACGGTGAAATCATGTGAGGTTAGGTTGTTGAAATTTGTACTGGTGTTCGGGCGTCGGGCGTAGGACGAATTGTTGGACAGAAGCTACCGTAATTTGAACGTGTCCCTTGCTTAGGAAAAGTGTTCCAGTAGAAAAGACATTTATTTTGGAACAGTACGTCTTCTATATCTATCTCATTAGAACTAATAGAAGCCATAGTTTGCAATTATTCTGGTCGTAATTCCTACACGACAGTTGTCATAGGCCAGCTCATCACATTTTTCTGTTGAACAGTTTCCGTACTCCACAGGGAGCAAAATAATTTTGGAGAGGTTCGAGAAGTGTCGTAGTTGCAAACTTCAGCTGAAGTTCCTTCTTCTTCGGGTGGCTTTCCGTTCTTCGGTTGTTTGGTTAGATTGGCGATCTCTAGTTCGCATGGATGGGAATAGTTGCTGTCATAAGGTGCTAAGTTTGAGTTTGTTTGGATTTGTTGGGCCTCAGCTGACTGGTGGTTAGGCGGTTACTTGAAGTATTCTGCCGACAGCCGAGGTCATGTAACAAACGTTGATGGGGCTGGAATTTCCCTCCAGTCTTCCATATAGACGAAAATGTTAGCTGAAATCTTCGACGTGGGATGCTTGTTTCATGTTGGATGTCATGTGCGACCAGTATGAGTTGCGATCCATCTGGCCTGTTATCGCAATGTGCAAAAGTCACCTGCTTGGACGAGGCGTGTTGCTTTCACTTTTTTGGATAAGAAAACGGTGTCCGCAGTATTTTACCCTTTTTGGTATTGTCACACATATACTTGCTGATCTACAATGACCTGCTTAACTGAGGTTTCGAACGCTGTCCACCGATCTTTCATCCCGAACAACAGATTGACTGGCAGACTGATAGGGACTTCTAGCAGCCAACCTCCTGGACATAGCTTCTCGGGTACGTTCTTTGTGTCTCACGGCGACTGGGTAGTGCAGCGTCTTAGCGCTTCAGAGAGGAATTTCTTCGTCTGTGGCGGAGTTTGTACTTCAGTCTTCTCCTCTTCAGTCTTCCCTATAAAACTTGCTATCTTTAATTTTGAGGGTCACGGTGTATGCACCAAAATACTATCTATATGGGCATGTGACCGCCATTCGAACACCGAGCCAGTGAGTTTTCCCTCAGGTGCTGAAAATGTGTACGAATACTCTGCTGAAACGGATAATCAATTCAAAGATAACGACGTGGGGGCCCGAGTTGTCGATCGACCCATTGTGGTACAGCCATTAAGGAGTGTCTGTTTCAGACATTTGGATGAGTATGGTATTGGAGTTAGGTAGGTATGTTTTGTCTGACCGCATACTAATCCTCTGACTGATGGGGTTGAGAATGGTTCGATTCGGCTTAATATCCCAGCTTGCCTTTTGGTCCATACAGCTGCTTGGCCAATATGGGTTCGCTTTCCGTGGGCGTCCTAGCGTGAACTGATTTTCTAGAGAGACATAGGCACTGAAGTTTCATGGCGATTTGCTATGGGCTGTGTCCCCAATGCTACCCAGCTTTTGCATGTCCATCCGCAAGACATCAAGAACGGACAGAAACCGGCTGGAAATCGCCATATTCGTGGCAGTTGGATTCCAGAGGCAATTTCATTCATTCAGTTGACCGGAGCTGATTTTCGTCCTCGCGTTTGTTAGTTTGGAATTAGGATTTATCCAACTCTCTTATGAGGACAACCATTTGACCTTCAGCCAATGTATTGCTCCCACGCTTCCACCTTAATAACATATCCGTTGCCAGCAAACATCAAATAGGACACCCCCCAGCAGAGACTGTATAATCGCAGGTCTCTTAGTGGAATCTTATGGAGTGCAAAGGACAAGTTCACTCGCTCCACTAAGGTACCCATTCAGGGCTGTACGGAGGCGTTTAGGGGCGTTTAGGTGTATTGTCGTGATAGTGTCACTCAGTGTGACATTACGGTTTCATTTTGCCACGTCTGGATTTCCAGAGATACTTTTTTACTGTTTCCCGCTCGTGGTGATATGGTTTCGCTGATGTCTACCTTTAGTCAACTACGCCGTACTCTATCCTTCATATTGATCAGATGACTGGTCGCGGTGGTATCTGCTTAGTAGGAACAATGCGTTCGCTAATGTACAGGATCTGTCATTTCACCTGAAATAGTCATACTAGCTATATTTTGATTTTGGTCACTGGCTAAAATCTCAAGCTTGGCCGGCGCCAGCAGCTCACTGGGTTAGGAAAAATGAATAATCGATGGGGAAAAGAGAGGAAGGTGACTCTCACCTATGAAACTACAGCCAAAACTTTTTACCAGTTGGGTGATAACTGTAGTAAGGCCAATACGTACACTATTCACCACGTCGCTAAGCACGTGGTGTGTACGTGTAGTTTGGTTGGCAGTTCGTGCAGGAATTTGGGTCCAAATTTTCAATGAGGTTTACATTATCTGGTCACACCAGATAACACACTCGTGGTCCCTGGTTCATACAAAGACAGTTTCAGTATGTACCACAGTCGTTCGTTCCAAGTATCATCATTGTGCGTTTCACCAACCCCGCCCCTAAGAGCACCTAAGATCGGACAATTCGACCGAGGTTAAGCATGGATGCTCAGTCTCTATGCTTTTTCCGGCACGAGTACAAGCTTCCTACCAGAGTAAAAGTGCATTCGTTGCTGCTGTGAGTACAGGTTAGCAAGATATCAATCTACCGTTTCAATTATCTGTTTTTGGCTTTACACTGTATGCTTGATCGCTTGGCCCAGTGAGCATGTGCATTCATGTTTTGTTCTGCTTAGAATAGCCGTCAGTAAGCCCCCTAATTCATGACAATCTCATTGAGATAATGTAGATTGACCAGTGTGGCTGTATAACCATGATTTGGTTTTCGGTCCTACTGGCTTCCCACTCTCATGCGGGTATCCTGTGTGTGCCACGTTCGGAAAGAAAACATCCGAACCTCATCCAAGTGGTTTATTTCTCATGATGAGCACCATTCAGCAGCGAGGCATAACAGCAGCGCGACCAACTTTCTAGCTCTTGAAGTTATTATTCCTGCAGTTGAAGTTGGAATAGTACAAAATGTCTAGTGAACGACTGGCTTTTTGGCAGACTGTACACCTGATACGCAACGAATTCGACATTGAGTGCTTTGCTAACCGTGGATGTCCGACTGTTGGGGACCGAAGAGTATCACTCATTTGTTCTCGCATACACTATCTGCCTCATGTCAAACAAAAGTGAGTTGATTTATGGAAATGTGACGCACACAAACAAGACAAACGAGCACAAGACAATCACTTGGTCTTATTGAATTAGCAATGCGCGTATTCCTATGATGCCTGACCTTGGAGTCCTATTCTGAACGGGTGGCTAGGCTGGTAAGGGAACTTTGGCGAACTTTGTCTGTTTGCATGGAATGTGTCCACATTCTAATCCACATTTCCAGGAGTCCAGGCGGGTGGTAAGGGTCTCCATACACAACTTTAAAAGTTGTATTCCTGTCTACTCTGCAGCCTGTGTCGATCAGGTGCTCAACAGTGCTGCTCTCCTATTCTTTTACCAGGCAAGCGTGTTGGCCATTGCTTGAGAACCGCGGTGGCCATCTGACTGGTCACACCACTAACGCAGGAAGCGTCACAAATACAACTGAAGGAGTGAACTCCCGTGGATGAGGTCAGCATCATTAGCTTCTTAGTTCTATTCAGTAGAATCGCTGAGTGAATTTGGCTAACACATCCTACTAGCTACTGAATCGGTCAGACTTATTAAACCTTGCACTTTCTTCGTTCGTTCTTTTTCAGAGCATTGACGAATTAATCTCCAGAGCGATTCCCAATGCCGTTCGTCTGAAAAGAGATTTGCGTCTGGAAGAGCCAATGAGTGAGTGATCGTTTTTTTAGAAAGGCTTTTTTACTGGGTCAGAATACGATAACTGACCTGTCCACCGGGAGTTTGTTTTAACATTTGACGTTTCATTTTCGGTGGCCGTAGGTAGTATATCTGGGTTCGTTAGTAGTCTCGGTAAACCGTCTTTCGTCCATGCTCAAATAAGTGGACCTCCGTGTTACTCAGAATAATGAAGCTTTGAAGCTAGATAGCTGTGTTCTCCAATTCTCCCAAGTAAACACATTCTCCAAGGAATGGCTTAAGTCGGTTAAGTGATTTGTTCACTGGCCCCTCTTCATGGAGGGCCTGAGAACGCAGATTCGTTCGTTTTCTACGGCTCTATAGTTTCTGCTGGTGGCAGAATTGCACCGATTAGGCGGAGTGTGCGTTTGCCAATTTGCGATATCAGATGAATCTTTTCTGTGTGGTATTAGCTCCACTTGGCGTCACCATATGCAACGACTTCTCTTCTATAATCCTCCTCCTGTATCGGTGCGGGCGCTTGGCAGTATCCCAGCACGCTTACAACCGTGAACGTCACAACTTAAAGCGCCGTCATGCCCATCGGCCGTCGTATGGTGTTATCAGCCTTATCGCTTTACTTGCTGCATGCAACAGGGCGGATAAGCGAACACATGCTAACGCTTCCTCTCGTGCACTCTCACGTAATCCTTCTCTCCTATCGATCCCGAATGTGAATACGCTAGTCCCAGCACTAGAACTGACCGCGTTGTTTTCCTTGCATCACGTTTGGCTGCATCTTTTTTGCGTCCGTCCTTAGAAACAACGCCAATACCTTGAACTCAGCTTTTAAACCTCGGAATTCGGTCTACTTAGCTGCCTTTAATGTTGGCAAACTGAAGCAAGCACGAACACAAGCGGATTCTTCCCGCACGCTGGATTCTTTCTAGACTGATCTATCCTGCTTTTTAGAAACAATAATTCAGGACTCAAGTATTGTAAGTGAACTGGCTGCCCCTCGCTCTCCCCCAGGTTCCGGCTGCTCACCTTTGGTGACACGGAGGCCGCTGCAGCTGGATATGCCGAGGTGGATACTATGCTGGGAAATCGAGTGGAAGCGTGCCTACCTGATTGGATGCCCGTTGATAGTCGCCTCTGAGCGATTTGTTTGGTAACCTGTGAAAAAATCTCGGGAAAATGAGGTCAACCGCTCAATCAACCCACCCAATTGAAGTCCACAACTGCGGTTAGCTGTGCAGTGACCCTAGCATCATACTATCCCTAGTCGAGTGTCAGCATTGATCTTTGTTCTTCAATTGCTGATATTGCCTACCTGTTTCTAGTCCTATTTTTCGAAGTGTTCTGAAGTAGTCCGGCTGTCATCAGTAACCTCGACCGCTGTCACCCAATTGTGGAATGGCATCCTCAACCAGCACGACGCTCCTCAAATGCAGTGCTCTACAGAGGGTTGCAGTTCAAATCTTAACAGTTTTCGGACATAGTTGTGTTTTTTCGTGCCTCCGCACACCCAATGGCTTCTCTTATCTCCTCTACTGATGTCGGTGGGAACGCATAAGAAAGCATAAGATTGCCACCCCAAACTGTTTGATAATGAAGTTCGACGTCGACTTTATAACTTTTTTAAAAGGAGAGCGCACCAGCCAACCAAGATTGAATCGGGTAGAGCATAACAAGAGTACTTATCCAGCTGAAAATACCAACGGCTGAGCTAGCGATGCGTCTGTGCTACACCCCACCAACATTCTTATGCGTTTTCACGAGGCGTTCCTTGTTCCTTGTTCCTTGTTCCACGAGGCGTGCACTTTCATATACACTACTCACTCGATGCGTTCACATAAGCTGTCAACAAGTGGTCTACAGATAGAGATGAAGTGAACACTCTTATATGGATTTAGGCCGCTGTCAGGTTTTGCTCCTCAATTGATCTCTTCACTGCTGTGCTTACGCCAGACAGCTGTGATATTCTCTGGCCGCACTTCCTAACTTGCAGATCGTAAGATTCCAGTCCATTATCCCACTGTAATGTGCCCTCAGCAGTCCGTCTGTAATTCTGCCAGAATTTTCCCACGTTCGGCTCGCTACTCGTGGCCCACAGTTTACTTTTATGCCTAAACTGTGAGTGTGGGTTGGCAATAGAGGTGAATGCTGCAAAATCACGTCCTGAAATAAAACCTTACAAAAACGGTTTTAAGACGGAGTTTAATTGTTACATTCCCCTAGCACTCTTATGAAGCATCCCAGGGAACTTTCACCGAAGACCGCTTTGTGTTTTTCATTTAATTTCCTCCAGTTTGCTTAAGAGCATTTTGCGTGACCATTGCACTTGCTTTATTATTCGGGTTGCTCCTGCAATAGCTGGTTTGCGCGGCTAACAGTTGAATCCGTTCACCTGCCTCTAGTTTGCAGTATTACAAACGTTTAAATATTGTATAGTCAGCCATCACTTGGGCCCCCCATATGAATACTATCCATCATAAGGTTCGTTTTTCAATTCACTGACTTTTTTGATGTATACAAAGGACTTTGAGGCAAACTACTCATAAGGATACAGATAACTCTTCGGCAGCTCACTGCTGAAAACTCGCCAACAGTAACCTTACCCTTGTAAGGGGGGTTGGTCAGTGTGTTTCTCGATCTTAATGTGGAACGTATAAGCCATCTACCTTCAGTCAGTTGCTAATAGCCTAGCAAAAGTACTTGTGCGAAGAGCTTCAAGTTAGAAGCCGTCATGCTTACGCAACAGCCCTAGCATGCTGTGCGTCCTTGGTTAGACCTTGATCGCATGTGCTGTTGTTAAGGCTAAAACAACCGTATCCTGTTTTTCTTATTATGGCTTGGTAAAGTGTAATGAGTAAAGTAGGATGTTGGTTCAACTTGAGTGGCTTCTCTTTCGCCCTCTATTTTGCATCAGATGAATTCGATATTCTTAAACGACTGGAGAAAATGATGCGCAAAAATCAAGTGTGGCGCTCTTACATTGGACAGGGCTACTATGGAACCATCACACCCACACCCATAATACGCAACATTTTTGAAAATCCAGGATGGTAAGTGCGAATTTGAGGGAAAATCCTACATGGTTGAGTAGGGATGAGTAGATTGAACATGTCTTTTTTCAGGTGGTTGTGGTTTTGACATCGTACTTTAAAACTACTAACATAATCTAATGCTGTTCGTTCAACTGGCATGTGATCATTTGGTCCAGCGTTTCGTCGCATGTGACACACTTTCTTGGGTTCTCTTGTATTATCCTTTGAGCCTGGAAGTATTGCTGTTTGAAAATCCAAACAGGTCGATCAGCTCAAGCTGCGATGAACTAAGTTCTGCTCTAATTGGACCTCAGGGTAGTGTAGATCCTTCTGTTCTACTGAACCTTGATATCCCTTAAAGGAGTTCTGATATCTCAGCAGGGCAGATGGAAGACTTCCGAAATGTTTAAGTGCCCACAAATTCTGTTATCCGCAGATAGACATTACATAGTGGCCAAATTTCAAGGGACGATTTGTTCTCTGTCCTGTTCAAACTTAACTTTGGTTAACTCATCTGTATTATCATTCTTGAAACTATTCGCTGCGTAGGAGTAATTTTTATCTTCGACCGCAAATATATTATCGATTAAATAAACTGACAACACATATCCTGAAACTTACCATTATTTCATCCCGGGGGTGAACAATCTTAAAAAACGAGCAACACTGGCTGGTTCCTTGAAGCTTCCATTGAAATCTCCAGTCCTGGAGTGACCACTTCTCAACCCTAACTATTCCGCCTATATGTGTTCCATGAATAAACGAATACTTTTCAGTGGAATTACTTTTACGGTTATGTTGCATTAACTACGGGTTCAATGATCTGTAACAGGTACACCTCTTACACACCATACCAACCGGAAATATCACAGGGACGTCTAGAAGCTCTCCTAAACTTTCAGACGGTCGTTTCCGAGCTAACTGGATTACCTGTTGCTAACGCTTCACTTCTTGATGAAGGTACTGCAGCCGCTGAAGCTATGTCCATGGCATACCGGTGAGTGTCCAGACTTACACCTCATTCTTCAGGGATTATATGACCCATTTCCACACCTTGCAGCCTTGTCTAAAATGTTCCCGTTTACGTGCGACATACTTGTCAGCATCCAAGAGTCGGTAACACCACGCTACATATTCTCTAATGTATATGAGTTAGTTAGCCACACAAGATCCCAAGCTAGCAAGAGTTCTTTCAAGGACTGCTAGCTGTTGGAATTCATCTGATTCGTCGACTTCTCCTATCCAGGCAGTGTGGTGATATTTTCCTCAACGTGCCTCTTACATATTGAATGTCGGTTATTCATCAAACTAAGACTGCGACTTAGTGATGGGTGAGGAAACTATTATCATAGACTCAGTTACTAAACACTCACACTTACGGGAGGGGCATTTTTATCCAGGAGCTATTTCTCTAAGGAAAGTGAGGAAAAAAGAATTATTGTATTTGATTCAGCAATTAAACTATCAATCAGAGGCAGATTATCATACGGGCCTGGAGCGAGCGGAAGCCGCAGCCGCTGCTGTCATCACGACGGCGGCTGTAGCCACAGCCACGTCTGGCGAAGCAATAGAACCACTAGACTGACTGGTAGTCACCTGGCGTGGTTTTACTTTAGGCAATTCACGTAACTGTCTGCTGCGTAACTCGTACAACTCGCTCAGCAGCTTAACCAGAGTTGTGCGCAACGTAACGAGTGAAATTCGAATGGCCGTTGGAATGGTGGGGGTATAAACTAACGCCCCAGATGCCTTTTGTCCTGGTTGTTGTTGTTGTCGCTGATCGCAGGCGTATTTATCAACGAGAAGAGAATCCGGGAAATGAGTTGTCGGGCTATGTGTGGAAGGGGAGGAGGGAAAGGACCATGAAGCAGACAAAGAAGTCTTCTTCGGTGAGCTTTCGCCATCATCCTTGAGGGCAGGATCAACAGAGTGGGACTTGTTTTGGAACCGGCAGCTTCCCACAGCAGAAGTCGTCTTCCGGCTAGCTGAATGTTGTATAATACCCACCGGCTCTAAAGCAAGCATAATACTTTCCCCTTGACCACAAGGGCGGAACCCAAAAAAGGATATTCTTTCAAGAATCCAACACGTTTACTAGATTCCAGGATTATTTTTATTCCATTAGAGACGTTTATTCCCAACAGAGGCCTTTCTGATATAAAATGACTGGAAAACGATTTCCGTCCACAAACCAACCCTTTGAAACCTACTGCATTTTTATGGCAAGGGTTGTTTCTGGCTTGCACGCAGAAAAAGACTGAATTAGAGCTACTTCACAACTCAAGTATCTGTTCTGTTGCCTTGGGTGTATTTATACGGCAGTTATTACTCTGCAATAGCCATACTTCCATCTGTCTAGCGTTCCCAGATGTCGTGGAGTTTCAAATTGCAATTTTGTGGGGTGGATTGCTGTAGTTCGATCTACACCTCTTTGGTCTCTTCATCATAGGATCTCAAATGGAAAGTGCCAGCAGGGCATAAGTACATGAGAGTAATTAATTGCCTGAATTGAAAGGATCAGGTGCACTAATTTCTAGACAGACTTTGGTATGCCTAATACCGACAATTCCTTATCTGCCGCGGTGAATTTTCAATGAGGAAGTTAAACAAACTGGAAGACTACCTCCCCTTCTATATGCATCCCATTTGCATCTGCATACCAGCAGTTGATGGCCAATTTACTTATAGCGTACAAGGTTTTATTACATATGATGCGCTCGAATGCATTTAATCGTGTAGAGGTATACTGACCTGACGTTGATTGATAAACGTAGGTCTTTTGACATCTTTCAAGTAAAGGGCATGTCACGCAAAAACTCACAAGTACACGTAACCTTCGGTGCAGGATATACGGATACCTTATACATTCTTTTAGAAAAGTGTACGACCCATGTATGTTACTTAAATACAATTTAGATGTCAAACGGACTTCATTTTCCCGGTGTGAATATACTCGTAGGATTCATGTTTCGTAAACACTGAGGGTGTTCGTTTTGTTCATCGACTGGAAATTTAAATGGTGCCACACGAATTTACACAAGTGATTTCGCTCTTTGTCTTACAGAGTAACAGCACGAAGCAAGGTTCTCGTCGATTCCACATGCCACCCACAAACGATTGATGTTGTACGTTCCAGAGCTAAGTAAGTTTTACACGGCCGGATTGCCGATTTTATTTCACAAATGAAGAAATGGTTGTTTCGTATTTCTATACCTGAGGGAATTCTAACGAATTTTTAACAGACAAGATTAAGATAATTTTAACTGAGAGACCATATACCTAAAATTCCAACGAAAAGACAAGTGCCCGGGGAGAGAGACCACTCCTCTGCCTCCACATTATCGAACTTTTATTCTACCACTGTAGCTCAGTCGCTAGAGCACTCAGGTGATAGGCGAGAGGTCACGATTTGAGCCCCACTGAATTAGGTGCGGAGCGGTCCTGTCTCCAATGGAGACGAACACGAGGAGTAGGTTAGCTAGTCTCTTCTGGGAAGTGAGATTTCTTCTGGAGATCTGACAGGTGGTCGCACCTGACAAGAAATGCTCTTATGGACCCAACGGAAGGGTGGCTTCTCTTCAATGATGTCTCTATTCGGGAGTGCTCCGTTGAGATTCTAATCCATTGCTACTTTCTGTTCACACATGCAATACACCTTTTGTTTCAGCGGCCTTGATTTTGAAATTCAAGTGTTGGACTTCAAGGATACAGTGGAAGTCGAAAAGATGCTGGCAACTGGCACATTTGCTGGATGTCTGATGCAATATCCGGACACTGAAGGAAACTTGCATGCTGAAATGGTGTCCAAAATTTCAGAGATGGCACGCAAGTATCAAGTGAGCGTGTAGATTTTGATGCCTCCAAGGATACGCCACCTAACACCACTAATTTTGTGGACTTCTTAACTAAGCAACAGGGAACTTTTTCTGTTGCATTCCCTCCCTCCAAAGAAGCAGCCTCTTCTTAACCGAAGAGAAGGTAATATAGCTTCCGAAATGGCTTATATATATATATATATATATATATATATATATATACAGTAACATTAGAGTCGCCACTGGCTGACTGTTGACACCACCATTGGACTATGGCAGTCAGATAATGAGCCTTGACCCCCATCTAAGTTAGTGTACACCATGCTGGCCTAGATAAGAGTGAGTCCCTGTGTACTACGTGTGCGTTTGTTTCCCTCGTTCACTGAGCCATTTCATCATTGGGTTTATCTACTATCATGCTTGTATCAAGATGAATCTTGACCCTAGACATTCACGCCTGCTGGTGGCAGACAAGATGGCTGATATTGTCAACATGGTCACTTGATGTTATCGGGGGAAAGTACACAAGCCACAACCGCTGTTGCACTGTTGCTGCGGCAATAATTTCGGGGCGCCGTGCCATTATCCAAACTGAACGAATCATGGAAAAAAATGTCAGCACATCTGGTTTCTATCGCTGCAGTGCAAATTCAGTGGTTCGGCATAACAGCATTACAGCATTAACTAGCCGGTATGTCAGATCTCCGCGTACCATACATGGGACAATGCGGTGTGATCGAAGTCTGTGCCCAAATGGATGGAGTCTACTTGAAGAATTTTTCCGTAATGTCCAATTATGAATAGTTTTTATTCGAGCTGGATACGGCCTCTAATGAATGTCCTGAGTGCGCTCTACCATCTGTTTCTCATCAGACACTTTCCGTCGTTGCAACTGATCTTTTGGCGCTGACTTTAGTTCGGTCACCGGGTGAGCTTGGCGCTGATGTGGCCATCGGTTCGGCACAACGCTTTGGTGTGCCAATGGGGTTCGGAGGTCCACACGCTGCCTTTTTCGCAACACGCCAAGAATTCGTTCGATCAGTACCTGGTCGTGTGGTTGGTATATCCAAGTAAGTGTACGTGGTCTAAGCTCGGCTGATGTATTAAATCGTTCCTAGCATTCATTTTTATCTACACTTGTCTCGTATACCATCAAAAAAGACACAGCACCTAGACGTAACTGATCGTACTTACGTCATAATACTCACTACGTCAGTTGATTGAAATTTCGGTTCCCCAACTGATCGACATCTATGCTGAAAGGCCGAAAAGCAGTGCGCACTTCACGAGTCCATAGAGGGATTCAAACTCAGAGTTATTGGTTAATCCCCATTCTACTGGCCGGACAGCAGCTTGATTAAACTAAACAGAACATTGCGCCAGCTTCACACTACTCACGTCACGTGATCCGGCATCGATCTGCTTCCTGAGTGACGATATCCTGAGAGAATTACCCATAGTTTGTAGATAAACAGAATATTTTAAATTCTCACTTGACATTTAATTCTTCAGTTCGAATTACTCTATGTTGAAAAACCGAGAGGGGCAGTATACAGCTGTTTCGTGAGTTTTGGGGATTACCATCATCATCCGGAGAGGATTAGTGCAAGTAAACACCATGGAACCGGTAGATACAAGCCACTCGAACTCCTGATAAGGCATCAGATAGTGTGAAAAGTTTATCCTATTCCAGATCCCACAAAGTGCCTACACTTTGGGACAATATCAAATAAAACAACACCAAATTCCTACAGGTCCGTTCAAATACTGTCATCTCCAAGCCTATGCGAGTCAGAAGTACGCTGACCATTTATAACTCTGTCCAAATAGAATAACTGCTTGTTAGTATAATATCTGTTTGAAAAAATCTATCACTTACGGGGCACAGTCCACCCTATCTCCTCTGTGCTTAGGAGCATGCTGAACTGGAGTGAAGTGGATGGGTTCTTTTACACCCTTTGGTTATGCACCTCAATCAACCTCAGTGCCACTCAATAGCACTACTGATGCCTGTTCATAGCGTCGACTTATATCAAGACGGACTCCAGTACTGACGCTGAGAAAAGCACTTTCTACCGAGTTTTCTCCAAACTGACCTCTCAGGCAGGAACTAAGGACACTGTCCTACTTGTGTTTGATATGAATACCCAGTTTGGTCGCCTGAATTCCAACCTAGGAGGCCAATTATGAGTTGACGCTGGCCACACAAACGACTAAGCGCGACTCCTTCAGTTGTGCGCTGAACATCAGCCGTCGCCGGTCAGCATGAATTTTCATCACGAAAGCTCGCGCTGTGTAAACTGGCTTCCACTAGTTGAAAATCGACCCTGGATCCAGTTGGCTCATGCAGCTGTCAGCTACTGGAGGATGGCTATGATTCAGTGCTGCCCTTTATTCTGTTGCACTCAAGTTGGTCCCCACCACGCTATTTTGTGGACACATTTGATTATTCGTTTTCCCTCAGGGTCTTGCAGGTCTACAGAAGGTACGCCAATCCATTATTTCGGAACTATCAAGGCCGAACATCAGCTCAGACATTCTGCAGTGAACCAATACAGAACCGGCAATAAGAATTTAGAAGAGGTAATGCAAAATGTGAACTAAGCTACGAGCTTCCCGGCACGAACAAATGACCACTGAGTGACGTCGAGATTGTCAAAACTGATAGGAGCCGGAAACTCCCTGCCAGCAGGCACTGAGTACGAAGGAGAACGCAGAGCCTGCGAAAGCCAAATAGTAGAGAGTCGAACAAAAGACCGAGAGCTTTGGTAGACAGTGAAAGCTTGGAAGCTGAAGAACCCTTACCTAGTTCGATGGACCAGCCAAAGGGAAGCCACTGTCAGCGAAATGATAAGTCAAATTAAGGGTCAGTAATTCACCAACAAAAACCCCAAACTGAAAGAATTAGCCGATTAATATGAGGAACATTTTAGCTGGTCTCCTGCAACACAGACTCTGGAAACAGTGGATTCAGCCGAAATGAAAGTGAACCTTGATTGTTCATCGGAAGAAGAAATGAAGTGTGAAACACCCTTTTTAAAACGCGAAAGGACACTGAGCCCACAGTTCTTCAAAGAAAGCGGAAGAGCTCCGGTAACCTGCTTGGAGAGAAGAAGAATCATCTGGAGGATGGGACACCTCAACAACTGCATTCGAAGAGGGTATGCGGTAACTGTGTGTAGACCGTCGTGGCATTGGTCTGGTAGCTGTGGTATTCAAGTTTTCAATCTTATAATTCGCAAGTTGACCGAACACAGAGAGAGAGATCCGTCCAGTAAGAGTATGCATAAATCAAGTGTTTACGCTCCGACAAATTATGGAACAATGGCATTGTTTTTAAAACCCGACAGTGGTTATCTTCCTTCACTTTCAAACTGCCTCCGATCGTTAGTCGTCGGGCACCATGAGGTATTTTTTTATGAATCCTTGACCCTCCGTAGAGCTCTGTACGCCAGCTCCCTCGTGGACATTTATGGTAAGCTCTTGTCTGAGTTCAGTACATTAATTGATGTCAAATAAGGCTGTTTTTCCCCCTTTTCCCCTCAAGTTTGTCACTGATACGGTCGGGTAAGACTCCCTTCCCGTGGGGTAGAAATGCTCCCAGATCGAGTGCTCACGGATATTGGGCACGCACACACTATAGCTCTGGCCCCATAGAAATGCAAACAACCTTGAGTAACCTAGTTAATCATGCCTTGTGGTTTAGTATGTACTTCATGTCTGCGAAGTGTAAAGTGCTATTGCACGACTGAAGTTTATGTCTGTGGGTGAGCTGATTGAAGTGGCGGATGGGTTTGATTACCCAATGGTTACCGGTGGTGTAGCTAATAACGATATTGTCCTCCAGGTAGGGAGCGTCAGATCGGCTTCTGCCGACCTGCAACATCTGTGTGCAGTAGATATGAAATTAGCAGTTCTCTCAAAGGCCGAGTGTACAGTTCTGCATTGCGATGGCCATTGCTATATGGTTTACAAACCTGACTTCAGAGAGCTGAAGACGTTAAAACACTTCCAGTGTTTTCGCACTGGTGTCTTCGGAGCATCAGCTGAGTCTGATGGGAACATCGGACCAGTAATGTTGTAGTATGCCGGGTGACTTTCAAAGGAAGTAACGCGCATGCAGTAGATGAGATGGCACTTTGTAGGTTGCATTAGCTTGGTCATTTGCTTCGTATGCCTGTCGATCGATCTTCCCGAGCAGCCCTCTTCGCACCACCATGAATATGGTGCAAGTAAGTCGGGAGTGATCAACCAAAGACTGGAAACAAATTTTGAAGGTCAGTATCAGCAAACTCAGCTGATCTGGTCGTTGCCATATCCCCGAAAGAGTACCGCGAGACAGGATATATCGCTGTTTAGTAGCACTGGTGGACATTCCCCAGTCACGCACTCAGTGGCATGCTTGTATTCAATCTGTTGTTTATAGTTCACAGCATCCCTTCCAGATCCCTCCACAAATGGAAAGCTCAAAGCCAGCCCTGTATTCATCCTTCACGGATATCAGACACTGCCTTCAGTACATAGATGCCCACTCCTACTTCCCAGGTCATCGGCGAGCTCAAATATGACAGCTAGAACCACTGTACAACATGCAAGCTGGCACGACTATTACTACAATTAATGATGATGATTTGATGATGATGGTGACGATGGATAGAGACCACACACTGAAGAGACCACAGGAGTGCCCCCCCCCCTCAGCTGTGATTTTGCATAAGATCCGCCTCGATAGAGAGGCTAACTCCAAGAAAGGTCGAAGTGTAATCGATCATCAAGGTTGGTAACTGTATTGTGGCACGATAATAATTGTATGAAACTACGTGGGAAACATAAGAAACCAAAATATCTGATCTCCATAGTAATTCGTGCGCAGAAGACGAAATTAGGGAGAAACTTAGATATTGACATCTACTTTTCTTCCTCCGAGCTACATTCCTGCGTGTCGACAACAAGGCTCTACTTGCAGGTTCAAAATGAGGGAATTTTCTGTTTGCTTCGTGTGATGCGGGAAACGTTTACTTAACCCATACGGGAAATACTTTTGCGTCTCATCATGCATCGCCCGTTCCCATAAGCGGCAAATTGAGGCTGTTTTACCACTAGTCAGAATTGAGTACAAACTTTGATGCTGAAACGTGCTGACTTATCTGAGTTCGTTTGTAACCTGTAACCACATCATCGTGTGACCACTCCTCAGTAAGTGATTTTCGAACCAATGGCTGGATTATCATCCGTCCTGTTTGGCCTGACTAGGCAGACGCCTAAGAGAATGTTCTACGGAAGGTGCTCATTTATCATTACTGTTTGCCCGATTACTATGAAGTGCATGAAATTCTTGGGCAATCCAACCGTTGAACAGAACTGATTTGTTCTGATTCGATTAGTCTGATTGTTTCAGTAGACAAAGCTCTATAATATCAAACATCTCTGGTTGCGTCAGACAAATACGATTTATTTTGATGTTGTTTCGGTGGGGTCGTGGTCCAGACTGTCAAGAGAATCAGCTAAGTTACATGTTTGTCACCTTGAAAACAATTTTCTGCCTCAGCAAGTTTGCACACACTTGCTCTAAATTTTAACCTATTTTACGTAGGGATTTCCACAATCGACCGGCACTACGACTTGCCCTACAAGTTCGAGAACAGCACATTCGTCGTGACAAGGCTACCAGCAACATTTGTACAGCGCAAGCTTTACTTGCCAACATGGCTAGCTTTTACGCAGTGTATCACGGACCCCAAGGGTTGAGAGATATCGCCTCCAGAGTGCATCGAAACACAATTCGCCTAGCTGCATCACTTATCCTCGCCAAATATGAGGTACTGTTGAAGTTTTCCCATTGGTTTCCACTATGTCCGTTTTCCCCTTTCAAGGAAACTATCTCTGTAGAACTTGGTGCTTTCAAACAGAGCACTGACTGTATGTAAATCTATCACCTGTGATTTATGTAGTTGTGATTATGTTAAGAACAACACTCCTCACTGACAATTACTTCGATCAAAGCTCGAAGTAACAATCACAAATCCGAGTCAGTGATCGTTGGACTAGAATACAGTTGCCCTCAGTGCGGTGATTTTCATTTTTGATAAGTATTGGGTGTACTAGTAGAGATCCTCTCCTGGACAAACTGATTTTCATCTAACTATGGGTCGACCTGCTTCCCGGACATCCGGATATGGTTAGTCAGAGAGAACTCTATTGAAGGAGAGTGTAAAACGTGCGGAACAGAAGGATATCCCCAAGGGGGAATACGTCAATTCGTGATTCGCTCTTACAAAAATGGGGTTCTTCAATATGGGATTATTATCTTCAAAGTTTTTTTCCAATTTGCCGTCTTTGTATGAGCACACCAGGCTGTACTTCCTCAACAAAACACAAAGTGGAATTCAAACTGCCAACTTGAGCGGTTGCTGGCTGATTGCTTGCTATATATTCCACATATTTCAGAAAAATTCAAGAAGTCAACTCGAGTATGGGTATGCAAAATGAGGAACAAATACTTGGCCCTTTTTACCGGCACTATGTGATGGCTTCTATCGACTCGCAACTCACTGTTCAGGTGAAGGGGAATACTAATCTGCATTCCGGCGACTCACCCCCATAAATGAGTCCAGGAAGAAATACTACTGGAACTTACCAACGTATATGTTCGTACTAGTAGTATATGGTTGTGCAACAATGTGGTTTAGATATGAAACCTCTACACTCCCTAGATGCTTCGTGGTTCATACTGTCGTTTGTGAAAAATTCTGGCTTCTCCTCGCTTGCCTAAATGTTCTCATTCCTGAGATAACAGGGTAAATAAACTAGGCGTTGTGGTCTCTCTATGGAGCAAAACAGCCGTAAGGGCTACATTACCAATACGGAACCGTCTACATTCCAGGTGTAATAAGAGTGTGCCATAAACTGTGAGAAAACAACCCTACCCATCGTATGCACTACTCATAGGGTGGCTGAAATCTCTTCGACAGCCCGTGACCGGTTTCGCCCTTTTTACGGCCCAACTGGTGGGCGCAGTCCCCCAATTTCCGTCAACATTATATTCTACTTGAATCCAAATTGCACGGACATCAGCAAATAGCCCATAGTAAAGTTGGAGATTCATCTAAGTTGATGGTGGAATGGGTTTAACATTATTCGATTATCGGGTCCGGGTGTGTTTGGAGTTCTTTGTGCCTGTGTCATTCACGCACGCGTATTTTACGTCCATGTAACTGGTCATATGCGCCTGACACATACGGAGGAATAAATCGACCGGTCAAACCCCCCTTTGGTATTTCTTGTTTTTAATTACTTTCATAAAAATTGACGGATCCGGGGGAAAAAACGGCCTGAAATCGATGTTCGTTTTAATTCAGAGGGGCAATTTGAAAGACTCTAGGGGTTCGGCGTTTACAGCAAACACCGTTTTATTTTAATGCGCCGACGGAATACACTTGCAGAAGAGCACTTAAACATTTCGATAAGACTTGATCTGTTTGTTTTCCTTTATCGGTTACGTGTATCGCTTCAGTAGCAGAGCATGACTCTCAGGTTCACCAAACTTGTTCAGTACACTTGCACTGTTGAGCACATTTTCGGTGGTATCCGTCAACTCATCACAAATCTACAACTTTCCACTTTAGGTAGAACAAACATGTTATTTATACAATCTCCCAAATCACAGTAAATGTGGCCTGTCTTAAGTATATTACGGGCTGTTTTATCTCATGCGGCATTGAAACCGCTGGTGTGCACCCTATGGAAATAGCCCGCAGTATTAAATTGAAATCTTCGCAGTTAGTGGGAGAGTTTAGTCCTACTGTGGTCACACGCTGAGCCCATGCACCTGGTCAAACCAGATCATAAGAGCTTTTTTCCGTTCCCTGATTATGTTGGTTCAGGTTCTAACGCCTGGTACCGCCAAGGTAGGAGGATAAAGAGAGGAAACTCTGGAAAAATAAGAAACCGCATCTCGCAGAACGCTCAAAGTTTAATTTAGGGCAGGACGTAATAGTCAATGCACCGTTTTAAACGGAGGAAATAGAATTGCACACTAATATCAAAGTTGGGTGTTAGGTGTGTGTGGATACAGGTGTATTTCGGCAAATAGAGTTTACGCGGTGGCGTTTTTCACTTTGGAGTGTCGAGCATTTTGCTCCATTTGGTCAAGAAAGTCTGGCTAGCATGTGATAGTGAGTGGCCTAGCTTTTGAGCATATTGCCATTTCGAATACATTCGATATTTCATTTAGGGTACATGTTAGATTCTTTATCTCAGTCGTAATGTGTCTGAGTGAGACGTTAAGTTTACCCTGTTTATTGACAAAACCGCCCCACAGTTAACGATTTTCTCGGGTTGTGAGATTTCATTTTTAGCTATTTTTTGCAACTGTTATAGATCATAGAAATGAAGGGGTCTCCAGAGACATAGATAATTGCCTCATAAGCTGGGTTGGAGAGGTAGCCTCAAAAAATTTAGCACATCTGTCAAACGAAAACGTTTTGACCATATTCTTTTCAGGTTTGCAGCGATGGACCAGTATTTGATACTTTGAAGGTGCGAACATCAGATAACTTGCGAAATATTAACACCATAAAAGAGCAGGCTCTTCAAAAACGCATCAATCTCCGCTATTATCCGGATGAACAATCGGTGAGTATTGATCATGTTACGCCAGTCTCTCACAGATCGGTGTAATACATTTTGAGGAAGTAGAAATGAAAGTTAGTTGATGTAAGTAGTTGTTTCGAGTCGAAGTCGCGTTTTCTAGTTCTGAATGCCGATGTGCAAGATTTGAAGCAAATGAGCATGCAGTTGGAATTACTCAGATTTGAACTGACTTCGGCTTTCAAACCAACTCATCGTCCACCATCATCATCATTCTCATCAGAAACAGCAACATCAGTCTTGACACTGATGCTTTCTTTCGCACAGCCACAATGCTTATTTAATTATCCTTTTTACGCCACAAATGACGCAAATTAACAAACTTGATACAGGCCTTTGAGATGTGAGCACTGACTTCTCCAGACACACTTTTGTCGGAGCTAATGCCACTACCGAGGTTGGTACACCTACGAAGGAAGGAGGTCAAACGAAGGACTGGATAGCCTTATCCTCCAAAGTGTGGGGAAGGCATTTTTGGAAACCATCCAAGGGTCTCAGGTTACACTCGGGGCTGTTCGTGAAACTAGCCTATCTTTCGGTACTTTCATTTGACGAGTACCAGAGTACTGGGAAATATCCATGTCGTTCTCTGCACTGAAGTATAACGTGTATTTGTTAGGATGAATGAATGCATTTCGAATAGATGTTCCAACTGTGTTGGACGTTTTTACACATACGCTTGGTCTCAAGAAAGACTACTCGCTTAGTATTTTCTCCGGAAACCAAAGTGTGGACTAATTATAGTGCGAACCTTGACGCAGGGGTGTGATTTTCATATATTTCTCATTTTTGAAGGGGCTTTGTTGTCTCAGCAAATGCACGGTCAGTCCTGTGGATATCATTCTCACTGAGACGCATTGAGTGGGTGTAGTACAGTTTTTACCCGCAATTTTACCCTGGGCACATCCGTACTTGTTTGCATCAAATACACTAACCACTAGAAATTCGCCAGCCCCCCCCCGTCAGTCGGTGAAATGCAAATTTCCTCCTTGCGAATCTTTGGAGTGTTACCAGGTCATTCACTCAACCCTCACTTCCAGCAGTCCGCACTTTAAAGGTACGGGTTGGCTGCATCTATTCATAAGATTTAGCCCGGATTTGGGTAATTGGTTTCACTGTTTGGTTGCATTGTTACTATGATAAGCCACGCCTTGGTGGCATCCTTGAATCGTGAACCGGATATAATAGACGGCAGTGTCACGATGAACATTTGTTGGGAGTTTGTGGATGGAAGGGCTAGCTGTGCATTGAAATCAGTAGCTCGTACGTGTGCATCATTGGCCACGTGACTGGCTAACGTTGGCACTATGCATTATTATGTCCTGTCCTAAGGTCCTTATCTGGGAAGGTGGCAGCTTCCGCTTGACTGAGTTTACTAGCTGTAGCCTTTATACTTCTGTTCTAGGTTACCACTACCTGTCCTGTTCTAGCTCCACTGTATTCGGTGCACCGTCAAGCAGAATAGGGTATTATGGGAAATTTGTCTCCCACCATTTGAAGTTCATTACCAAGCCAGCGTAGTCTGTGACATGCAGCAAGCCGATCTACCGAGTGCGGGGAGACCTTTCCCCCAAGCCATTTGACACATCTCAGAACTGCCGATGTGGTGTTCCCACCGAGTTCATGTACTGCTTCGGGAACATCCGTGCTCAGACACTAAACGCTTCCCGTCTTCTTTTTATTGCTCTGGTTCGTCCTCCGACCCGAATAAGTTATCGGGACGTTGTGTTAACCTCAGCGCTGACAGACACTCTGATTGAATTACAACCTCCCGATAGCGTAGATTGGCAGAAGTAACCATTGCTTCCCCTAGTTGATGGGTAATTTTACCGTTAATCATACAACTTGGACTGATGCAGCTGTCCAGGTGAACAAATCTACCGACGGCATCGTCCGTTCGGCATCGCCCGGGTTCGGTAGCTGCCAACATTTCAATGGCACCCTAAATCTATCATCGAACCATCTGGTCTCAGTTTTCAGTTTATGGTCATAAGATCAGACTGTACCATCAGTGAGACACAAAACACTATGTATTCACAGTTGACACGGGATGTAAACGTTTGACTCACGGAACTCCCAAGCAGCACGGAAAAATCACAGCAGTTATCTATAAAACTGGAACAGCTCCGCTATTAATTTCTGTCGTGAGTGCTATCCAGAGAATGATAAGCTGAATTTCTCCACCACCTAGTTTCTCTATTATAATCAACATGAAAAGCAATTGCATGCAATAGAAGTTGAAAGGTGTACACCCGGGATGCCTGGGTGCAAAATGGAACACACTGTGCATCGTTCAGTCTTGTGACGGATGTTAATTCAAGTGGGTTTTCCAGTGGTTTGAAACACGTTAATATCCGTTTGGAATCTGACTACTAGTAAGTAGTCAGAATTGCCCTTATGCCTTCGTGAACCTCAGAGAGTATCTGTTGATTATCACGCCGTGGACTTGGAGCTCTTACTAGTGGTAGTCGTAAGGCATAAATGGCCTGTCCTGGCGATCATATCATGCCATGTCGTAAAACCTAATCATGTTGAAATACGTGGCGGATCGTTCTTTCAGGACCGCCAACTTCGACCAATCATCACCTGTGATAGCTCCAAGCACATAAATCGGAAATTATCAGGCCCTCCTTAAGCTTTGTGAGAACTGAAAGGCAATTCTGGCCGTTCAATAGTTCTCGGATTCCCAAAAAAAGTTTGACAAAAGTGTTAGTCCAACCCAAAGCCGCTTAAACTCATATAAACTGCGCACACATTTAGAGAGCTGCGCATTGCGGTGGACTTGAAACCTACCACTTTCACCTGGTGAGTTCCAACAAGAATGAAATGCGCGGTGGATTTGAATTTATGTGATTATGTGCCTTTTGGTTGGACCCGTTCGTTGACTTGACGGGTGTCCGATGGGTCGCTATCGTAAACACTGTCTCCACGTCTGCAATCGTGACCCGTATGCATTGTCTATCGTCAGAACTTGCTGTTTTTGTCGTCTTACCTGGCCCCATTTCGTTAGCCTAGTCGAACCAGACAAGTTTAGCTCTATAAACAGTCGATTTTCGCACTGTCACATTACTGAATATCATCATGAGGTAGATATGAATAGAGTTAGATCATTAACCGTGAAAGTCAAAATCTGTCTAATTACATCCAAACAAATCTTGCAGTGGGTTTGGGTTTAGCCCGACAGTGAGTGTTCATACCTATTTGCCTGGTCAGACAGTATCTTTTTTTGAAGTCCCGAATGATTCCAAAAACGTATGCCGACTGGATCAATTAACTTAGCATGTGGTGTGAGTGTCCATCAGCAGACGGGAAAATCTTGCACACCACAGTGGAAATTCACATTCACAGCTGAATCATACTAAAATGTCAAATAATGGCTTTTTCGGTCTGAACTCTGGTCTGACATGACCCTGTCCCCAAAAGTGCCACTTCCGATCAAGAACCACCTGAATTGATCATAATAGTTATGTGTTACTTTGAAAGGTATCGTATAACTCATAAGTATGGCGAGCATTGCTTTCCAGATGGTCAAGAAGCCCTTTTTCAGGGCACGAACACTGATATTCGAGTGTTTTTTATTGTTCTTACGCATCTTCTTTCAGGTTGGTATTTCGCTGGATCAAACTGTAACAGATGAAGACTTTATGGATATTTTGTACGTTTTTGATGCTCCTATAACGACTACCGAAGTAAGTACTTTTGTTTCTGTCTTCCCACACTCAATGTTGCTACTGTTATTGCTAGGATAAGATGCTTTCGTTTATCTCTCATACCATATGTGACATAGTAAACCTAGCTTTATACAGAAAGAATGACTTGCCAGATTCCCAGTGAATTACCAAACCAGGAACAGTGAGGTAACATGGACGTATCCCATTTATCTCACTGTTCGTTGGACGAACAGGATCTAAACGCGAATATCTTCCAACCTGGCACTTTTATCGAGTTAAATTGACTCGGCATTATTTATAGGATGTCTCCATGGAGCGCAAAAGACATCTGGACAGGGCAGTCAGAGGTGTTTTTGTGTAGTTTGGTAGAAATTTGAGAAAACAAACCGTTTGAAGTTAATGGCGCTCCATCCAACTATTTTTCAGGAGTCATCTCCAAGCTATCAGATGCACAGTTGTCCTTGTTTGGTCTGGCCAGTTTCGGATAAAAACAATTTATCTCATGGTACCAGTTTGTATTGTCTCTTGTCCACCACCTTCTAATGATATCCAGGTTTCATAATTAATCTGAGAACCTATTTTTGTTATTTCGAAAGTTTTCGTATCTCTGTTTCCCCACGGTTTTTGGTCTCCAAACCCCACATTTAGGAGATTTTGATGATCAGCAGCCAGTAGCTTTATCCGCACTTCCACTGTCGGTGAAGAGTAAACGAATTGTTGTGCGCGTTTTCATGAATTCTTGTTCAAAAAAGATAGTATGAAAGCATGGGACTTTGGAAAACAACGTTTGTGGTGCAAAATTTATAGAGGTACTCGAACTTCATCAACTCAGTCCAGCAACAGAGGTAGAGAAGACTTACGGATATATGAACTCAGCTCATAACAGTGTTCGAAGGACCGGTGAATAAGCTTTTCCCACTCGGCAGTACTGATGAGTGTTTCGGTATACAGGCTGTGTAGCGCGACTAGGTAGAAGAAGACTTTCACTGAAATAGTTCGTTGGAGAGAGTGATCGCGTACATGTTGCGTACATGTGGGACATACATCCAACCTCCAGGAGCGTACCGATGATGAACGGTCAGTGTGAGTTCTCTGGTGAATAGCGTATGTTATCTGACTAAACTAGAACGTGTATCGCCTACAAAAAGGGTTAAGGGCGCTCTGTGGATCAGATGGTGGTGAAAATGTATGCAGGGCATGCGGAGGATTTTCCAGTGTATAATGCAACGAACCACGGCATAGATTTCATTTGACGCATTATGCATACTCAACACCTAACAAGATCACGATGCTAATTTACTTTGTCTTTCGGACGGATGTGCCCAGTCATTGCGCACCCAAATTGCCTAATTTATGGTAATGGCCACATCACTCCGTTTGCGCCATCTTTGGCCTCTGTAACGAATAGCATTGAGGTTAAAGGACCCGGTCTATAAAACGACCGTGAAAACAATCCTACTGTATTTAGGGGAAATTGGGCCTGCCGATCTGAAAACCTCAAACGGTTTCAAATATTTCACCATCGATACCAGTGTGATATAGCATGAGCTAACTCTCTGCAGTATGTAGGTAATGAAGCAGTCCGTAAGCGGAGTAAGTTGTGAGTAGGATTCGTCTGAGTGGCAGTTGAAGCTCCGAGTTTTTCGTTGGGACATGAATTGCATATGCGCGATTATGGTCTACCAAAGAAAATCCTGATTTCTATTCCATACCCTTGCTGACAAAAGTTTCACGAAGGACAGGTCATAGCGCGGCAAAGCGGAATGGAATCGGGTAATGTCAAATTGAGCGCTATGGGGTCCTCGCATCCTCCTGCGTGAGGTCCGTGCCTTGCGCGTGGTTTAAAACCCTACAGGACCTCCTTTTCCCACGGTTGTATGGGAGTTAAGCACCAGTTCCCACTACTGATGCATTGCTGTCCTTGATGGTGGCGATGATAACAGCAGGCTACTAACGTTAGCACCAGAGTGACTCGTCTCCATTTTCGGGTGAAAGTGACTTTTAAATGTATCTCCAAAAGATTTGAATTAGATTTCTGATGATTTCCCCGTTTTGTTCCGGTATCTTGGAAACGATCTGGTAAATAGCTAGACAGACAACGGTTACAACTTTTAAAGCTTAATAAGGAGTTGAAATACCACGATTATCTTGACTTCCGGTTTATTCGGACTGTACTGTTTTCACTTGATAGTTTATCGTAACTTCGACGATCCGTACGACTATTTCGTGATAGTCCTGACCATTCAGGGTGTCCATAGGTTTTTAAGATAGTGGAAGTATAACTTATCGTCCTGAGCAAAGACGCTGATCAAAGGTGCATATTCACAACAGCGGCTTTTAGTCCGTCGATACCTCGTCGATAAAACCTTGGTTTTTGTGGTAAAGTGTGATCCCTAAGTAAGTAGTTTTTGGTGCATCGGTCATTTAGTTTCCCGGTTCGTTCAATACAGAATGACAAATCATGTTACCAACCCACGGGTTTGCAGAGATCTATTTTGAATATTCCTTTCAGGTGGAGCGGACTTGATGGTTAGTGGGCGAGAAGTTCAGAACTTAGGTCATGCTGATTGATTATGGACAATCATGACGACTAGATACCAACTCCGACCAAATTGTCTTTTGTTTTTATGCGAGCGTTTCTCAGTGGTGAGGGAGGAAACCCTATGTAATTCGCTTTGGATCATGAGAAGTTAAAAAAACAAGGGCGGTTTTGCGGTCGGACATTGGGCCCAAACATCGCAAGCCCACACGGAAATAATCAAGGCCATTCCTCTAATGAATTTTCAGCAGAGTCATTACTGAGTCTTCAAAAGCATCATGGGGTGAAAGCTATACGTGAGTGTTAAATGACTGATTGGCGAGGATTTCCTTGATAGCCAGTATAATAAATAGATAATAATAGTTTAGCTATAACACCATTTCAGTACCTAGCTGCTATGCCCTCCAAAGGAAGCACGAAAGCTGAGATACTGCCAGGCCCATACTGCCCAGGCCTAGACAGGAGCACTCGAGATGCCGGGATTGGGTTCGAACCACGGACCTTCCGGTCGGCAGCTTCGTGTCCTAACCACTCAGCCACCTCCAGCCAAAATGGTTTCTCCTGACCACAACATCCACAAAGCGTTTCAAATCAGCCCTGAGCCATGCTCTCCCGACTACTACCGAATACCGGAGTTGAAACTCAACGATGCGATCCCAACCATAGTACTCAGTGGATGCTCTTGCAAGTTTTAGATTTTAATTAGCCGAAGTTTACCGGTTTTGATGCCCTACTCGCGACTTTACTCGTCCATGATTACACACCTAACCTTGACTGTTTTCATGGAAATTTGTGACGCAAAGGCCTGGTAATTAAAAGCATAAATCAAACCGTGTTTTCCATATTTGGATTTCTCGTGTTGTGTTTTGCTATATTTAGAAAGTGTGATCAATTGGGTGAGAGCCGTCTATTAGCCACCTTGCTGATCAACAAGCCATGGAGTACCACTAGCTTTAAATGCAGGAAATGTAGAAAAGAGAGATTAAGGATAATCTCATCACCCCTCCATCAAGAGAGAGGGTATGAATTATGCATTTCAAGACAAAGATGAGAAAGGAAGAAGCAGAAAGGTCCTTGCAAAATAATGGTATACGTGGTTTCCTCTTTTCGTCAGCCTTGGGAAGAACCAGCGAGGCAACTGTTCGAATCGCTCAGTCGTGCGGTTTTCTCAAAAGGGAATTCTGTGTTGTTGACCAGAGAATATCCGAAACGCATAATCGGATTTTTCAGTCTGGTTATTTGTTGGCTGTGCCTACCCGATTTGAATCATTTTAGTCCCTAACATTATTCGAATTTTTTATTCACAGTATTGTCTTCCTTAGCGTATTGTGTGTAAGTTATTTTTACGAACTTTGCTCTTTCCAGTACGGCTTAACTGAGGGCACACATTTTCCCTAAACGTTTCTTTCAGTCCGGATGATTAATCCTTCACTCCCTGTTGCTGCTTGTTTCTTTCAACAGCCAGCATCTAAACACTGTTTATTCTCAAACCCAGAGCTTCTTCGAAAAGATGAGTATTTGAACCATGCTGTGTTCAACTCTTACCATTCGGAAACCGAATTGCTTCGTTATATGAAACAGCTGGAGAACCGGGACGTCTCTCTGACTCACTCCATGATTCCTCTGGGCTCTTGCACGATGAAACTGAACGCCACTACCAGCATGATAGTAAGTAGGAACATGCATTTGTAAGTACAGTGCCTTGATAAAGGGCACTGTTGAAACGCGACATCATTGAAAAAATCGACTGTATTATTGTGCATTAGGTCGCATGCTTCATTTATCGAATGCACATCAAAACGAAAAGGTTAGTACTGTAGTAAAAGCTAGCCCTCCACTTTGAGGTAATTCCTTTAGCACGTAAATAGTGGATTTTAGCTGTGAGGACATGCACAAACAAGATGATCTACCACGGAAAATATGTGAGGGGCTTTCTTTGTGACGAACAAGAGAGTTCAAGGAAGTCCGTAGTGGTTCTGAAAATCTACCTCCCCCTGTTTGTTCTGTCGCATTGAAATGCAGAGATGGATCTCTGCGCATAGGGGCTAATGGCATTTGCGGTCTTCATGGAGCCGCGTGTGCATCTAACTGAAATGTGTGTACCCCGTGTTAACCAGGGAGTGATAAGACCGGAGGATGAACAAGAAGATATCAATTCTAAACCCATTAGCATGGCCAAATGGTGCCCCGTATTCGTCAGACCAAGTGGGGATAACTGAAAATGTGATACTCAGAGTGTGTGCAAAAGGCCGTTTGGTGACCCTGTGCATTTGGCTAGCTAGTGCTAGCCATCATTCAGCTAGATCTGTACGAGGATGGTCAGAGGTAGTCACCCCCTCGCGTCGCTGTACTCCTCGGAGTGACCAGAGTGTTATGGTGAGTTGTGTGGTTATCTATACATGGAATGCATCCATACCTGTAACACACACCAAACCGTGTGTAAAAAACTTTAATTTCCAGTGTGATCTTAGTCACTGAATCGTTCACTATCTTCTGGAAGTCATTGATATTATCCACGTTCGATCTTTCACAAGGTAGCTAATTTTGGACAGCGTGTCATTTTGTTTCCTCTGATGTATTCTGTCCTCCGAAGCACCCTCCTGGGGCAGCATCAGAGTTAATCACCGAAACCGCGCGAAACCGTTCGTGGGCTGTCGAAGAGTTTTCAGCAACCTTGGGGGCAGTCTCCTTTAGGTTTTAGCTGCTTATTGTGCGATATTTATGCGCCAACAGTGTTTAAATGAACGGATGAGGTGGAATTACTGTCGACACCCATAGTAGACACTTGTGCGTTACAGCTACAGTGTAACGTGCTCTCCTAAGGATCACTCGGTTTTTTGCTGGAGGTTACAACTTTAACTGGCAGCCGAGACCTTTAAGACAGCAGAAAATTTGTCGAGAACGGTTGAGTATTACCGCCAGTATAGCCTCTGAATTATGAATTCGGCATACCCGCAGGAGTTTATTCGTGATTTACCCGTTGTTGGTTTTGGATCAGAGTTTCGCTATCTTCCCTGGAGAGAAATTTGTTAAATCCGCAGTCAGGCTCAAGTTCCCAACTTCCGATTTTCAACCCTTAACTTGACGGCAGAATCCGTCACAGTAACAGGACTTTCTCAGCAGAAACTGCCTATCGGTAGGGCACTCGATACCATTTCACTATGCTGTAATGGACGACGCTGCTCGTTTCCAAAGGCGGCTACCACCAACCGAGGTGTTCAGGTAGTCCTGAATCCACCACATTCAGTTTGGACTGAATGCTGGGGCGTCCCCGTTGTCGGAGTTATGAATGGGTGGACTAGGGACCGTGTCAATTCAACAACCGAAAGGAACGCGATGGTGACAGTTGAAGCGCAGGTAATTTCATGCGCCTTAAAATTCGGCATTTCACTACCTTTAGCCTATCTCTCAAATGAGTTGATTTTGCTTGTCTTCCTGGAGTAAAGTTACATGAATCTGTTTCAAAGCTGCTAAGGATCAGAGTGCCTGTGCTGGATGCTAATTTTGCCATGGCAGACGATAGGACAACGCAGATATCCATGATATTAGACTCAGCCCAGTCTAACCAGAAAACCAAGCCCCCGTCTTATGGACAGCTATGTCATCCCAAACATTTGTAGCACGTTTCAACGGACAGGCTCTTCATCAGGTCGTTATGTGAGTCTCGCCACAGAGTCCAGAAATCTGATCGACGAAGAATTTTTTTTTACGTTTTCGGCTGAATACCCCGCAGAGGTATTCTCATCATCGTCCGGGTCGATCCTTCTGACTAAGCTAACCAGGAGATTTCAGCTTGAGGCTGCACCGTGATAACGTGACCGCCTTCTGGATTTAGCATGTTTCAACCAAACGTTCAAAGCCAGCAAACGTTTAAAAACCTATGAGAAAACTGCTAACGTGAATAACCGTCGTACAGTCGTCTACTTTATAATCTGCTGGAGACGAGGGTCAGCCATTCAATAGTGTCGACCTTACCCATGGAAAACACAATCCTGACGTTTCGGATCCCACCCGTCTTAAAGTGCACCTCACAATTCATCTCAATAGGGTGATTGAACAAGGCTATTGTTAAAAGACTGCTGTTTCAAATTCCATAACCGGCAAGCTAACAGCACATAGGGATGAAGACTACCTCCTAGGAATGTCGGTCAACGATCAGTGGACAGAGCCCTAGACTGCCATTTACTCGGCTGTAGCGACTTATAGTACGTCATTAGTACTCCGGAAAGACTAAGTTTTCGGAAAAAACACTCTCGGCCCTCAGCACAGATGCTTTATCTAACTGATTGGCAGAATACAAAAGGCCGAGAGAAGACGTTCTACCATACGCTTGGACAGGCTGAAACTGCCTTTAGGAAAAAACAGCAGAAATTTTTACGGGACCGATAGAGAGTGTCCGCAACTCAAGAAACTTTGTCACTTCATTCGCTCTTCCACAGGCTTTAGCCAAACTTTGACGCCCCTCCTGTGCAGCAGCTTATCCGGGCTTATGCCCGATAAAGAATTTAAATTACAGAGCTGAGTAAGAAACCTCTCTGAGCATATCGACCGCCCGAGAGTTAAAATTACATCTCGGAACTGAAACGGATGCAAAAGTCCGACAAAGTTGGTGTCGTGCCAAAAACCTACAAAGCTTGTATGGCATCATTCGTCGGTCTGCGAAATACTGGAGAAAGAGGAATGCCCGATGGACTTGAACGCATCGATACTGAGGCCTTACCTAAATAAAATTGATAAATCTAGTTAAGAAGAATAGTGCTGCGAGCGTTCGCTCAACAACGCGGGGAAATTACTCTTCTACTTAAGCGAATTTTTTTCAGAACAAACCATAGAACTGTATCATATCCTGGTGGATTCCTTCCAGAAGCAGGCTTTATCAGCCAAAACTTTACCATATGACGTCTTCTTGACCATTTCAAATCCCAACGACCCGCAGTCACTTGTATCATTTTCTTTTGCGGTGCACTCCACTCCATTGCCCGAAAGTCTTTGTGAAAACCATGCAGGTGAATCATTCTCAGTCCAAAGTTCTTGGCTGTATTTATGGCGAAGCACCTCCGGAACTATGTGTGAACGTCGGAGCTCAACTGGATGCCCAATTTTTCAGCACTCTTCTGTTCCTACATAGGGTGGATCAGGCACCAGACATTAGTTAAACATTCTGGAGTCCAAATGACCTTCAACACTCAAGTCATTGACCTTGAGTACACAAGGAGACTTTAGTCGCTCTGCTATATCCCAACCTATCCTCCCACAAAATGTTCACCAGAGTGAGCTTTGAGTGGAGCGCAACGCCTTCTTTTGCAGACGGATGTTGGTTGTGTGCAACACGCCTCCCGACCATCTTAATCTAGCAAACTCTAGTTACCGATCTATAGATTCTCATCTGTTACTAATCCCTCACTGGTTAAAGTACCCTTGTTTCCTGTTGCAGTTTACTAACTTCTTCCGTTCTGCGAAGGCTCGGGAGATCAAATGTACAAAAACACAATGCACGTAACCATTCAAGTCAGGTTTGGCTTCATTTGCAACTCTATTATGCGACATTACGGTCGAAGTTCACAGAACAATTTATAAAAAATCTTTCCTGTGTACCCTTAGCTGGTACACTTATGTTAGACCTCATACAACAACGCTCTTTAGGAGAGACCAGATGGCCAGTTCTCGCGTGGTGACCTCTTTTTGAAGGATTAGTACACTTTCGAGGAAACCTCGATTAGGTTGTCTTCCATTCTGCCAAGAATAGTGACCCTGACGTCCTCAGGGTATCCTTTTGGTAAATTTTCTGCCAATCACCTGACCAAATCTTTTTGGGTTTTCTCGGAAACTTACTTTCAGCAAATTATTTCCTTGATACTATAATGTGATAGCTTCTATATTTCACTGAATTCAACGATTGTCCTACGTTATTGTGCCGTTTTCAAGTACCTGTTCCATTCTACAATCAACTTTTTCAGTAATCTTTTCTTGCCTCATTCTTCCTATTCACTCACAACAGCCGTGCTCCTGGCCAACGGTTAATTCACTGCATCCGTTCGTCCCAGAGGAACAAACACAGGGTTATGAAGCATTAATTCACGACCTAGAGCAGGATTTAGCCGAAGTGACCGGCTATGATCATGTATGTTTGGCACCAAACAGTGGAGCTCAGGGAGAGTATGCAGGTTTGTGCGCGATAGCCAGGTTCCTAAAGAGCAGAGGTGAAACCCAACGCAAGGTAAGTGAAACATCATTCACGGCTCTGACTTAGTTTTGTGGAGAAACTCCCCTTCAGGTCCTGAACAGTTTGCTTACAGATGGGTATTCTTGTGATATTTTGAGCAGGTAAACATCTATAAACGATCAACTGTTTTGAAACTGCCCCTCAAGTGACATCAGAAGTTCACCTCGATTTAACCTACTAGCTTTCAGAAGACTCCAGTTTTCTTTCTACTTTGATGACTATCAACTGTGAAGTCTGAATCCTTTCGGAAATCCCAGTTCTTTGTATTGACCTATTCTCAACCAGTGTGTTGCTAATCCCTTGTGAATCAGCTGTTTTTTAACACTAGACTGGTGCTCGGTTGACTTGGATATGAAAAGTCCAGATAGGTGTAGCATGGATGGAACATATTTGCCGATGAACACGAACCATCGAGTGCTCACTTATTGAACTGGTGGTCTACCGAGTGGGCTGCGTACTTTAACTTTGCACACGATTTCCACATCTAGTGTATTACCGTTTGATGTCTTACTTTGTCATCCTGAAGCATTCTGTTTGATTTTCGAAATGGGCTAGACAATAACATAGCCTCGACATCCGAATGGCTTTCGTATAACTTACGAGAAAGTAGACAGCGATTTGGTAGATCCTGAAATGCAGCATGAGCAAACAGGACGCGTCTGTTGGTACTTATGGGTCTCTTTTCTCCTTGTATACTTGGACTTATCACCTCAAGACCAAAACATGTCCATATGCAGCAAATGTGGACATCAATAGCTACTGTACAGAGCGCTTGACCACCACCAGTGTGTGGGAACCGTCCGCTGACACTACATTGTGCTCTTGGATTACGACCAGATCTTACTAGTACGACAATGTTCAGAAAGAGAGTACATAAAAATGTGAAGAGGTTAACAATGTAGCCAGTAGTGGACCATTGATAACTCTGTGGTTTTGGGAATCACAGTACAGACAGTGGCGAGCCACAGCTTTGCTTGAGAGACCACGAATACATACGTTACCGTTATGAAGCTTTTCTCAAATGTGCTACACCCTGGCTTCATGATTTCAGGTTTGTCTGATTCCCACTTCCGCACATGGGACGAATCCAGCCAGTGCGAAAATGGCGGGAATGTCTGTTCATCCCTTGTTCAATACAAAAGCCGGTGTGCTCGATATGGGTCATTTACGAGAACAGCTGGATCGGTTTAAAAACACTGTTGCAGCTATGATGGTAACCTATCCAAGCACGTTTGGTGTGTTTGATGAGGATCTCCTGGAGGCGTGTGAGCTGGTCCACAATGCCGGTGGACAAGTGTATCTAGACGGGGCAAACATGAATGCGCAGGTGGGTTTCCCATCGGCTTCTGGATTTTGTAACTTCCATGGTTTACTGACTATACCGTGTGGTTACGAAGAATGCCGAGGTTATTTGTATCAGTAAGTGTGGGTGTACCACGCGCTATGTTCTTGTAGATTAGGCAGCATTGTCTCGAGATAAGCACAATCTTTTCTGAGCTACCCGCAGAACGAAAGCCGTCAGCAAAACAGCTATCGAGGTGGTGATCAAATAGCAGTACATTATGGTATAGTATGGTATAGCATAGTATAGTATGGTGTAGTATGGGTATAGTGTGAGAGTATATTAGAAGGAGTATATTATAGCATAGTACAGCTTAATAAAGTCTAGTAGATTTCCACGAAGATGCTGAACTCAGTAGATAGATGCGCGAGCTACGTAGGGCCTAGCGAAAATCTTCGGGGTTTTCAGCCCATCATTTTAGAAATTTATCCGCTCAGGCTTTGCACACCCTCCTTTCGGTGTGTTCGATAGCACACCAGATATCGATTAGGATACTAAGCATTGTGATGTTAAATAAATATTGACAACAATTACCATTGGTCTTAAGATGTTGTTTTTTACACTGTTTTACTAGATACTTCTGACAGCCAAGGCCCAGATTCAGACATAGGAGAAGTGAGACTTATTCATTGTAACCCAACTGATCAATCGCAGAAGTTAGACATCTTAATTTTACGGTAGTCTACAAACTTTTTTCCATCTAGCCTGATGATCCGTCCTTGGATGAGGCCAGTGAAACCATACAAGCATAGGAAAAACATTCTCGTCATTTTTCCCATGTGAAACGTCTATGAGCAGAATGTTAGTCAAATTTGTTTCTTATGTTTTAATTGGCTTTGATGGTGTTGCTGAAGCTCCTGATCAGTCTCGTCTTCTGCCGACCAGTTCGTCACAAGAATAGTGTTCTAACCGAGTTCTATGAAGCTGACCTAAAAGAGAAAAAAAGTATCAGGTGAGCCACAAGAAGGACGAAACCGATCCTGGACTGTTGGAGAGTTTTCAGTAACCTTATGAGAAGTAATCATCAGGGAATATTGCTACCAAAACAGATAAGTTCATTTGCCTACGTAAAGGTGAGTACGGTTTGCCGCACTACCAACCGATTATCTGCTCCAGACAATTTTCTTCTGAGTTAGCCCCTAGGGAAACGCGTTCATCGTCTTATTATTTGCAGTGCCAACATACTCTCACAATTAAGTTGGTTGTCTGGCATCAACTCAACCATCAGACGTCTGGTTCTTCTTTGGCTTTCAATATATATGAGGCCGGAGGTATAGTTGTTTAACTAAAAATGTAACTGATTTGCCCCAACTCACTCCGATTCGAAGTGATTTCCCGCGGCCTATTGTCGTGTCTGCGCTGATTCCGATTTGTGTGAAGAGATATCAATATGTTCTTACCTGAACAGCGTAAAAAACACTTCACTTCAATTTAAATCCCGAACCGTGGTAACCGAACTGACACGTCCCAAACGAAATTATTTGGCCTACGTTATGTTCCCGTTTGAGCATCCCTGTAGCATACAGGTAATTCGTATTCATTACCCTGACCTGGAACAGAACTTTTCTAACCTTAATCATCTATAGCTGCTGCCACAGAACCGCAGGGATCATAGTGAAACAAGTCAGTTTGTTTACTTGCATTTTTGCTTGTTTTTTCGAACAAGGATTCGTTATTCCAGACTGCAAGAGAGCTATTCCCGTAAGTTTTGAGCTTATAGTGGCTAATTCGATTAGAGCATCTACTGATCAACACAAATTACTCCTTGGAACCACCGGTAACTCACTATTACTAGTGTGATGCACACTACTGATGGAACGTCCGAGTAGTATCTAGCCATGCAGTTCAAAGAGCCATCCTCGAATTTGATGGACGGTTGACTTAGAAATTATTGAACCATTTTACAGCGCTTGTTCACTATTTTTCAATATCCAAAAAACTTCCAGGAAAGCTCAGGATGTTGAGGATGTTGACTTTTTCAGAATCTTTGTGCAAGTGAGGTTTTACTTTCGTGTCTGATAGATTGTAACCGCTTAGTTAGTTTCTGTCCACACTTGAAGGTGCCTTCTCGTTAGTATTATTATTGGTGTTGTTATTAACGCCACTATTGTTGCTGCTAGTACTCGCTGTTATCATTGTAGTAACAATGGCAACAGTGCTTGTGGCAGCGCATTTTTCCGGTTAAAATACTTACCTTTGTGATCATGTGCTTCGAAAATAAACGGTACAACCAATAGTATCAGGCTCAGCACTAGTAGTCTGTGACGGAAATTACAGGAGACTAGTAGTTCAGCGCTACTCACATCATTCTGCTAACAACTGCAACATTCTTTTCTAGGTTGGCCTCTGTCGTCCAGGAGACTTGGGAACAGATGTTTGCCACTTGAATTTGCATAAAACCTTCAGTATTCCACACGGGGGTGGAGGACCTGGCATCGGACCGATTTGTGTCAAAGAACACCTTGCTCCTTTCTTGCCTCAACATGCATGGCGTAATCCGTGCCTCAGCGCAAGCCATAAGCTCTCCACCGTTGATACCTCACCGCATACCGTGTGCTCCGCTCCATTTGGCTCGGCTAGCCTATTGTTGATTCCGTGGTCCTACATAAAACTTTTGGGGCCAAAAGGTGAGTGAAACTGAAGAATGAACCCCTCAGTTATGAAGTCATTCAGACTAAGTGCTGCAACTAGCAAGCTGTCTGTTATGCATCACTTTGATGTGACTTCTGGAATTTCCGAATAAAAAAACGTTTCAACTAACTGAGCCAAATCAGTTGAACTCTTTCAAATTACGATAGATGGAGGCACGTACAGGTTTCCGTGTGTTAACACGTTTTCAGATCACCAGGCGTCATGCTGTATCAGCGATCAGCGACGGTGATTGCTGTCTAAAATAGGAAATTTCGGGGGACTTGGAGCAAAAGCAGAACAATAGGCAGTTCGAAAATGGACTCTAGCATGTGCAGATGGCGTGGATTGGTAAACGACAGTACATAACCGAAAATTGTCCTTACTTTGTTCTAGGACGGTCATTCGTTGCGGAATTGAAATTTCGCCACTTGGTGGTGTATGCATCTGATCACGAGATCCTTTTACAAAGGTACAAGGAGGGTGAATTTCAGTCAGTCAGCGACTGAAATTGTACTTTGTTCAAAACGTCCCGTTATTCTAGGTCACTGTTTGTTACATGGCGAATTTGGTCTAGTGAAGCATCGCTGTCCCAGACAACAGCACTTAAGTGTTTCCAAACTTATTGGGAAAAGTGACCGAAGGGAACTGAAGTTGCATAGTCCGGGGTGAACTGTCATGTTGTCATTACCAGAGTTAACCTTAGATGATCGTGTGAATTCCCAGAGGTTGCGCGTAAAGAGTACAAGTGAAATTGGAAAGATGAAGTTGGAATATATACACAGGTCAACGCCACTGAGTCCGTCCGATCGGTCCTGTGGACACAACACTAACCAGGTGTCGCATAAAACCTGAGGAGAGCCCAACTAGGCAAAACGAGTTCACTCAGATTACAAGATCACAGTGGATAAACAAAAGTTCAAATTACGTTCGAAATGGTCGTGGCAGTGGCCCAGATTCACAGTGCTTGCCTGGCCGAGCACCGGTGTGACGTGTGGATTTACGGAAGGTGCTTTAAGATGAGTTAATCCAAACGGTCGACGGCTATGTTAGATTGTTTTGTTTTGAGGTCCGGAATTCACAGACAAGCTAATTCGCAGTGAATTCCGTCACAAGTCGGTTTATCGACCGGGTTTGTCGGTCGCCCCAGTTTACGGCCCCTTTCGCGCATTGTTGAGTGTGGTTGTGTTCTGTGCCTGTTCTGCGTGATTATGCAGTCTCATTTAGTCAGACCGTCTGAATGCAATGATCGATTTGACACAGGCGACATGATTACTCAGTCTTAAGTGTGGCTTTTCCAGACCGTCTCCGACCTCCATATGATCAGTGAACTAGAAATGCGAGTACTAATTCTTGATCAGACTGAATCGAAACGCAGCATATTCCGTGCGCTTCATCATTTTCCGCTTGTTTCTATAGGTCCGGCGCACTCACTACGTGTAAATATCACGGGGCTGAGTTCAAATTGTGGACTTGATATTGTCCAGCCTTCCGTATCTAATGTGCCTTCACCGCGCTTTCGTGCGCTTGGTTACATTTACTGGTCGTAACACCATTTCTTCCGTCCCTACTGTGTCTAGTTATTAGGAGGGTTTTTATGTCGGTTTAGATGGCGCATAGTAGATGTTGGGAATGAACTTTGGAATTGGTCTGGACGATGAAGCAACTCGTTTTTTACCCGTGAAAGTTAGGCAGGTTAAAACATCTGCCTACGTCATTGTTGCCACAAGTTTTGTTGAGACCGTGCCACTGGAAACATCACTCATACAATCACATCCGCACCCAGTTTCGCTTAAGAAAGTTCTAGGGACAGAAATTTTTAATGTTTGTTAGGAACCGATGGAATGTTGACAATGTAAGGTTGCATCGCGCTGATATCGGTTATCGGATTAGATATGCTTCAGTCGCTAATCTGGGTTGTACATCAGCAATATGCTAGATAAACAGATTCTCTGTAGACTGTCATTGACGCTTGACCGTCTACGCGTCTAGCTCAGGAGCATCCAAGAGTTATTACGATTTGGTACCACTTGCCTCAACATTTTCTATCAAAAACCAGACCAGCTTTCCACTATTAAGTCTAGTGACGTATAAGCCAAGTAGCTCTGACTCTTTCGATACACAGTGGCGAGACTTGATAATAATCGATATTTTCAGGGGGGAAGAATGACTTGTGAAACCAATAAGAATTTGCACCCCCTGCTACCCTACTGGTAATTCATCTTGGCTCGAGCAGTTAACTACACCGCGGAACGCTGCGCGTGGTGTGTGTAATTGCGGATGGTAACATACAGCTTATCTACATTGTAAAACGGGGTGAAATTTTACCAGTGGGATGGAAATGACGAATACGTTATGACGTTTGATGTCTTAAGCGGGTCCTAAGTGCCAGGCCTAAGGGAATGACTGTCAGAGCATGGAAAAGAAGACGAATACCGTTCTGTTGATAAAATGGCCGATTATTCCTTACTTTGAGAATGAGTTGTCTTAGTTCCAGCTGGGCTGGTTACGACGCGAGCATTCATAATACTGTTTGCCGATGAACCTGCCTATGATAAAACTAGGGTATCTGGAACATTGTGTACAAACAGTATTTAACACAGTCACCCTCGAAAAATTGATCGTTAAAAGAAGATTGAGAATTTGCTGCAACTTCGTTGGAAAGAACCGATATTCCAACATAAGAAGTGCACAAAAACGACAATGGATTTCTTTAATAATGATTAAATAAGCAACCGATTCACCGTAGACACCTGATCACATATAATAAGATCAGACAGATTCTCACTTAGCAGGGAAAACCTGTGTTCCCGATTTAAAGAAACAGCCCAGACAAAGAACACTTTTGGCACTCCAAAAAATTGTCTTTTTGAGTGGGATTAGTGATACATCCTCCACACTCCATTTATTCAAGAAAATTTAGATGCTTCAGCGTGAACATAATGCTCCTGGATGCACACTGCCCGGTATGATTCAGTTTTCAGCAGTTCCGATTGCTGCAGCCCTGTTCACTGAGGATAAGCAGAATACGGGAATGAGAGCCACATGTTGGAGGCGATGGCCCGGGCAGTCCTCTGACCACAAATTGATCTGTCATTAGAAAGAAAAAAAGTAATTCGGCTCATCAAACCCAGCCCAAGTACTTTCTACAACCCAACCGTCGTAGCACTATTGCACGCATCAGTAGATGCCCGAGGATCCCATTGGCCAACAAGACCGACCCAACAAGAAGACCATATTTAAATTTAATACTTTCACTGAGAAAAGTTTGATCGGGTTCCGGTAAACTCACTGAACAAGTGGGCTCAGCGAGATCGATGGGATTCTCTGGTCAGCAGCGCTCACCGCGCAGAAGACCAACGGAAATTTACGGTGAACATCTGGCTACTCGCGAGTAGTTTGAAACGCTGTGTTCTCTTTATCCATCTCAGCAGGACCGATAGAAAACATGCTCGGACCTGTTAGCCTTCTTTTCACTTCCTTCAGTCGTGGAAGTAAAATATTCGGGTCATATGAAATAAAGAGAGGAAACAATGTAAAACAGATACCAAGTGGTTGGTTTCTGTAGGTCACTGGACTAATGCCACGGTAACCAAACTGCTTGTTTCAAATGCTTTTGAGCGCGTAGTCCATCTTGGTGTGATTTGGTCGGCAGCGCTTCGATTATCACTACAACTTTGATATTTGTGTTGCACACCAAGATTCGGGATGAGTTAAGCGGGTCAATTTGATGGCTAGTATCCAACAGATATCTGGCTGATGATGATACCGGACTGCGCGTTGACCCTTGGCCTGTCGGCTGACCTGACACCATCTGGATTATTTAATTCATTGTGTATTCTGCCGAGCGTTCTGCTAGGTACCTGTGTCCTCCTCACACACACTCTCACAGACTACACAAGAGGCAGACAGGTTGAACCCTAGGTTCACTTTTGTACAGAACAAATTTTCGGGTGGTCGTTACCAGATGTAGCTGAGCTGCAGTATATACCAGTTTTAAAGCTGAAGTGCACTTACGTCTTAGGATGGCGCCCAACTGGTCGCCTCTGAGTTGAATGAATGAATATACATCCTCCTCGTCGTTATTGCTTGTGTTGGGACTCTCAATGTAGCGCTCTGGATAAGTATTCGTCAGCAAATTTTTCTCCACAAATTCCTTCTTTTGCTTTAGCTGGTCCGGGCTGCTGAGTCTCCTCGTTCTGTAGGGTTAAATCTTTACCAGACCGCGCTTATGAGCCATTGGGGCGTAACTCGAGAATTGTAGTTTTTTTTTACCGCTCTACGTGTTTTAGCGGTAAGTAGATGCAGCGTTATATGGACACATCTGTAAGTTTACATGTTAGTGTGTTCAAAAAGGTAAACATTCACATGCAACACCGAAGTTAAGGTGGGTGGAATTTTGGACGTTTATGAAGGACCGGAAATGCCCTATAATAATTCTGACAAAGATGTCATCAACAAATCGTCTATAGAACAAATTTTTTTGAAATTTCTTCAGCAGTTCTTCGTTCAGACATTCCCATAAACGTGTCAGCTGGTGTCAGGCCTAAATGGTTGCTCAGAACACTTCTGCCGAACTCAAACCTAAGGTCATTTGTGCATGTTGAAATCAAGCCTTCAATGAAGTCAATGGGGAGCCTTAAACAAATATTACTCATAAAAATAAAATCACATAAAAGATTAAACCATCTCGTACAGTGATGAATAACAACTCGGTGTCGGTGGAAAGTAACTGCTGAGCACTCACCACGATGTCATCCAGGTTTTCTGCCAGTTCAGATAATCTTTTGAAAACTGAGTAGAAAAACTTTTCTGCGAAGGGGTCAGGAATTTCACCACCCCTCTGTGGGGACTGAATTGTTCACGCATATGACTGTGTATTTTTGTGGCCCTGTGCGTACGTGGAGCTAAGGTTCCCATGGGTTCCAGACACTGATATTCTGACTATGTGATTTGAGTACAAATTTTCGGAATTCACGGTTTTCTGGTGATCTTCTTGCTTACAACTTGGCTGTTTTCCGGAAAATTATCAAGTTTGTATTTCCGAGTGTCTAACAAGTGGTTATTCATTTTCCGTAGGCACTTCTCTGACACGTTGTCAGGTTGAAAGAATAATGGGTGTCTCATTTCGCTCAGTCCTTTACTCGCTTCGTAAAGCTCGGCTTTCAAGACTGCATTCAAGAGTAGTCCAGTCGACTGTGTATTGTAACGGCTTATTGTGACAGGTTACCAAATGAATGCGTCTAGATCAGATCACCTGAGAATTAATCATAAGCATGGGATAAGTGAGTAGTATCCACACACCAGTGCGATTCACATTGAAAATATGTTGTCAGGAGTTTTCTCATCAATACTGCAATCGACTGGGATAGTAGAAATTAGCTATTTGACGTAAAGCACGATAATAAGTACAACTGAGTGAAAAGCGAATTTGGCGTATTCTGCATCATTTAACTAGGAACACAAAAGGTTTTCTATCTTCATTCCTTCTTTCAGGAGTTCGCAAGGCCTCTGAAATTGCCATTCTCAATGCAAACTACATGCTTCAACGATTACGGGACCATTATCCAATAAAATTTGTCAACAAGAACGGGTGCTGTGCTCATGAATTTATTGTGGATTGTTCATCTTTTGAAAAACACCGCATCTTCACAATCGATATTGCAAAACGACTCATAGATTACGGTAAGAAATTTTTTTCCTGGTGTAGAGTAACCTTTTCCTTTTGTTTGTTTACACAAAGTTCAGAATATTTCAGATTACAAGGTGCGACTAGCAGTGTGATGTTCATGTGTAAGCGAATTTGCATGCTGGAAATACAGTGACCATATCGAACAGCCGAAGTTGAGGATTGAGCAGAATATCTTGGCAGGCACGTTGATTGAATCAAGCAGTCCTTTGAACGTCCCCAATTAGGTACGATTAGGTACTTCAGTTAGGTACTTCTTTTCCTTACTAGGTGCTTTCCACTCGATTCTTGCAATAAGCTAACTGAGTTTTCTCACTAATACACAATGATTTATATGTGTAACCATCCTACAGTATCACAGCAGTGCATCCATACATGTCATAAAATGACAATATCGTTTGAGTTTGATAGCTTTGTCCGAGAAGACGGTGGAAACCATTATATCCCCTCTTTCACATCGTTACTGCTACTCAAGCGTCAACATTTGTCCTCTTCGCGTTCCGATTCGGGACAGCACCAAGTCAATGATGCAACCTATGTGATCAACTCTAATAAAGCAGATGGCTAAGTTGAACTTAAACGGGGCTCAGATAGCTTGCGAAACATTGTGAATGAAGTACAGCCGGCTAGTCATTTCATATAACTTCTTCAGCCACAATACAGAAACACACTATGGACATGCTAAGATGAACAAACTGCGTTAAACCGCATAAGTCAGCGTATCCCGTTAGGTGACCAACTGACTTTGTCAGTCTGGTTTCTTTTTCTTGTTTTTGTAATTCTGATATTGAAGAAGTTCACACGCGCTAGCCGAAACGTTCAACACTGAAATTCGATACACTAGTGTTGTGTTACTCCATCGTAATCCAAAACAACTGAATAATCCACACAATCCTCAGCCTCTTCAGCTCAAATTGTATGAAATTCGTGAAATACACCAATTTTCACGGGAACTCGAGAACTGTGTCTAAAGTAATAGTAATGCACTATATCGAATGCCGTACAGACTGGAGCGTCAGGCGGTCATTGTGCAGCACATTCGGTGGAAGAAAGTCATACCAGATACCCGTGCTACCTACACGTAGTGAGTGCGCCGGACCTATAGAAACAAGCGGAAAATGATGAAGCGCACGGAATATGCTGCGTTTCGATTCAGTCTGATCAAGAATTAGAACTCGCATTTCTAGTTCACTGATCATATGGAGGTCGGAGACGGTCTGGAAAAGCCACACTTAAGACTGAGTAATCATGTCGCCTGTGTCAAATCGATCATTGCATTCGGACGGTCTGACCAAATGAGACTGCATAATCACGCAGAACAGGCACAGAACACAACCACACTCAACAATGCGCGAAAGGGGCCGTAAACTGGGGCGACCGACAAACCCGGTCGATAAACCGACTTGTGACGGAATTCACTGCGAAGTAGCTTGTCTGTGAATTCCGGACCTCAAAACAAAACAATCTAACATAGCCGTCGACCGTTTGAATTAACTCATCTTAAAGCACCTTCCGTAAATCCACACGTCACACCGGTGCTCGGCCAGGCAAGCACTGTGAATCTGGGCCACTGACACGACCATTTCGAACGTAATTTGAACTTTTGGTTAGCCACTGCGATGTTGTAGTTTGAGTGAACTCGTTTTGCCTAGTTGGGCTCTCCTCAGGTTTTATGCGACACCTGGTTAGTGCTGTGTCCACAGGACCGATCGGACGGACTCAGTGGCGTTGACCTGTGTATATATTCCAACTTCATCTTTCCAATTTCACTTGTACTCTTTACGCGCAACCTCTGGGAATTCACACGATCATCTAAGGTTAACTCTGGTAATGACAACATGACGGTTCACCCCGGACTACGCAACTGCTGTTCACCTCGGTCACTTTCAAACAAGCTTTCTTACCGAAGCCCCATTTCCATCTTACGGGGGTGGCGAGAAATACTTTAGTTTTTTATTCTATGTTGGGTTAGCCCTGTGGGCGTTGGATAGGACTAGTCGCTCATGCTAATGCTTGCGTGAAACCTACGTAGGTGTGCTTTCCGTCCATGGCGTTCGAAATGTTTCGAGGGTTTCGCAGGGTTCTGAGATCTTGCAGGGCGGTTTGGGGTTCCGTAAACTCGTCACATTTTGATCGATAATGGTAATACTCTTTTTTGACCATATAATCCCAATTAACGTGCACAATCTCGTTAAGTCTTTTAAGGTGTGTATTTGGGATGTCTTTTGACAATATGGGTAAGCATATCGTGAGGCCACTGTAATTTCTTGGCATTCATCCTATGTTTACCCATATCTTACATGATTTTCTTTGAACCTTCACAGTGCACTTGCAGAGTTAAGCACTCATTTTCGCTTGAAGATGGCGCTTACAGGAGGGCGGACTGAATATCATTTGTCTTAGTCTCATTTGTCTTAGTTAGTTTAGTCTCTTGTTTCCGCCGTCCTCATTTGCAATGGGTGATGAGCTACGAGTACGTCTAGTACTGGTGTTCCGGAGAGATACGACTGACGGTAATTTGATGACCAGTCCTAACCTCAAAAAGGACGAAACCGGTAACCGACTGTTCAAGTACCATGGTAAGAAAAATATCCAACCACTTAACGAAACACACTCATTTGCATACCAGTTTGATTTTGACGGGGGACTCACCCGGAACTCAACTGAATCTCTCGTTTATGATGTTTTTCAGCAACTGAATGTGCTGCACCAGGCCGCTTCATGTTTCACTTGGTACCTGATGAGCCCCAAGAAGGGCGAAACCGGTTGTGGGCTGTCCCAGAGTTTTCAGCAGCCTTATGAGTAGTGTATTACGTCTATCCAACGACTTGTTTTTAGACGCAGCATCTCAGCCATCTGTGAGAAAATCAAGCATAGATGTAACAAGCCAAATGATAAATTAGTTAAAAAAAATTCCAACTCATCGCTGTTGTCAAAATAAGGGTGAGAGTTTCATAAAAGTGGCACAAAAACTGGAAGACCGCTGTGAATGAAGCTCAACGACATTCTTGAATTTGCTGCTTGAATAACGCTCACTTGGCGACTGAGTCTCATTTCGGCTTCAGTGGCAGAACTTATAGAGTATTCGACAAGTGCCATAATCTTCCAACTCAGTTCTGGTGTGTTCACCGGAGATTGGTGAACAGGCGAAAGGACTCAAACCTGTTTTCAACAGAGGATACAGTGGCCGTCTGATTGTGCAGCAAGAAATTCAACGTTCGGAAACAATGAACAAACCACTATGCGATTACGATAACGGTGCTTCTCAAATAGAAAGGAAAACTCAGTCCTTCCTTGAAAGCAGACCAGAAGATTGGCTATCGATCAAGTGGCAGTTCGTCAAGCCTGACAACTGGCTTGCAAGCTTTTCGTCACCATACGGGCAGGCATCGCCATCATCATCGTCATCATTATCAACATCGACAGCATAAAATCAGTATTCAACACTGATGCATCACTGGTGTACAATAATAATAATAATAATAACGATAATAATATTAGTCGTTCATCTGTAACAACCTTTTGGTGCCTGGCTGCCGTATCACACGAAGGAGGCGTGAGGACTGAGATACTGTCAGGTCACCCAAGCCTAGACAAGAGCAGTTTGGGTTGGAACCACGGACTTTCCGGTCAGTTTGTTCTACCAAATGAGCTATCTGGAGCTTGTCATCATCGGATCAAATTAGGTCGACAAGCCAACGTTTGACAATATTTTCTACAGCCTAACCTGTCTGCACTCGGAACATAACTTTCGACCGCTGGGAATAAATGAATTCAAAAAAACTATCTCAAGAAGAAATGCAACAACTCCACTCCTCCATAAATTGGCAAGTCATACTGGTTCGTGGCCAAACAACTACCGTGAACTCAATTGCTTCATTCGACTTTTTGACGACTGCTTGTAACCTCATTTGAACCTGTGCCTAGCCCGTATGATGACGTAACATGGATGAATCCGCCCTGGCCATTTGGGCTGATTTTAGGTCTTGCACGACAGAATCGAACGAACCGACTATAGTCAGTGTCGCTTCAATCACTTTGACCCACGTATTTATTACAACTTCATCGTTTCTGACGTCACTTCTAGTTTCCCCTTACGGCCCCGAATATACGGACCTCGGTTTGCGGACGACCACGTTAAGTTAATTTTGATTCTGACCCGTAACTCTGATGATAACAGCAGCAGAGAACACAACCGTTTTCCACATCTGTCGGGGGCGACGAGGTTGACGTTGTTCGTGTCTTGTCTACCAGACGCTTGACTCTTCCTAACCCCATATAAATTTCTAACTAGTCAGTGCAGTTAGGTAACGTGAAGCAATTGACGCTCACTGACTGCATATACCAGCAGCATTAGTTTGAATGCGGGTTTTCGACATTAGGATATCCGTTTATTCATTTTCCACCCGGTCGTATCAGACATCGGTTGAGGCTTCAATGTTACACTAACAATTGACAGCTTCCCATAAATCACGAAGTTTCCAATCGCGACAGACACCTTATCGATCTGGTTAGAATGTTGACCTTAGCAGCAGTTAACTTATTCGTACAACCTAAGCACTGGTGAACAGTCAATTTGTTTCATCAGACTAGACCTTAGTACTCACAAAGCACCCGATGGATTCCGACACCCGACATGGCTAAGGCTTGTCAGGATAGAGAGCATCTCTGTTGGCAGTGTCAATCTCTTGTCGTGTTCAGCCACTCCCGGCTAACCGAAAAAGTCCAAAAAATGCAACGTGCACCGGTGAATTTTCAAACCACTGGCCTTATGATCAGCAGGTCCCTCGTGAGGATCGATAACAATCCAGGGGACCAATCACAACCGCCTGTTTATCTTCTGATGACATGTTTTGAGGCTTTTTGCTCATGATTTAGTGTTCTTCTATCCGATAAAGATTGTGTTGGCTCCAGTGATACTTAATTTGGGTCCCACCCATAAACAACGTGCGGTGACTACGTCTAAACATGGTTTTGGCTTCTCAGTCCAGCAGTTAGACAAACTGTCCGGTTATCGTCTGTCAGAACGAAACATTTCTAAGAATGTCCTTCAGTTATTCCTAGACTAAACACCAACTTGTTGTGACAAAATAAGTCGGATTCTTGGCGAAATACACTCATCTGCAAACAAATTTGGTTTTGCGAGAGACTCACCTGGAACCCAGCTGAATCTCTCGTTTGTGATGAAAAATTTTTGGTTTATTATGAAGTTTCATCCAAATTTAGGGTTGACAGGATGCCAAAATAAGTAAACGGGCCTCTGCAACTCTAGAGACATTCGAGATGAATCGAACGAGGAATATTATCCTCTGGTTCCTATATAAGTTTAGGTTAGGATGCGTAAAGTCCTAATTCTAGGAGTGGATGAACCCGATTCACCAATGCTGACCTATCTTGATTCCGTGAGTGGCGAAATGCAGCGGTAAGAGCATTGTTCACTGGGCTCCTATCTCTCGTTTTCATCGGTATTCAGTCATATCCTCTGAAGTTCGTTTGACCTGACGCTGACCAGGTGCATATTCGTGCGACCACTAACAAGGCCTCCTCTCATATTCCGCCCATCAGACGAAAGTAGACACCCCATCCTGGTCCTTGACTTTCTTTTCCCCTCACTACGGTATACCAAAAAGCCGGATAACTTAAAATGGCCTTTAATGATGAGAAAGCAATCACAGAAGGTTCCTCTAGAATCTTCGTGATGATGCGAGAACACCGAGCTAAAAAGGCTTCATTCTAACTGGTCCATATTCTGGCTAGTAGGAGCTTTTCAGGTTCGTAGCCGAGCCCCATAAATCCGCCCAGTAGACACGCTGTTCGGTTATTCCTAACGGTATACCTCCAGACAAATCTATTGTGAACGTGTTGCAGCGACATCACCTTATCTGATTTACTTAGTTTCATCAGCTAACGGTGCTACGTGCGATGTGAACATAATAAGCTCTTTGTATTCTCGGACTTCCGGACGTGTGAGAGTATACGGCGAGCTCTCCAAAGGCTTCCGTACACAAAGCGGTGTCCGTCAGGGATGCCCACTCTCTCCTTTCCTATTTAATTTCGTGA
>SJOL01010839.1:721868-746913 GCA_004794785.1 Opisthorchis felineus
TATGGCTGCCAACCGATGTCAGTGGCGATCTTGTTGTCAGTTTCTATCCAGATTGCCTGAATGATTGACTGGAGGCGTAGGCACCTCGGAATGATTGTAGTAAGCTAGCACTAAGTCCCTTCCCCGTCCACCTTTATTCTTTCCTTCACAATAAGGCTTTCAAATAAATCATGGTTGTACGGCATTGGAGCATCGGTGTTGAACACTGATGTCATGCTGTCGATGATGGTGATGATGATAGCGATGATCCACTAGTAAACGAATGAAATGCATCACTAATCTGTCAAATTTCGGTCGATAAGTCTTCAACGGCACTCATTTTTCGAAGTTGGCAATTTTCAACGGAAGTTTTCTGGTAGAGCTTAAAATGTCCTGTAAAGAAGTTCACAATTTATGTTCTTTACGATACGTCCGAAGTATCTTGCAGTCCATCAGATAATCCATTCGCGAACTGCATTCAACAAGGCTGTTTGATCTATGCTACTCATAAACTTCTGCTGTTTCAGGAGAAGCTTTCCTTTCTGCTGGTACCACAGAGACAGCTGGCTGTTTGCTGTCGTGTCCCGACTGCATTTGCAGACCACCGACGACTATCGATTTTTCGGTTGGCGAGCTTGGATCGGTTGTCATTTAGGCCTGTCTGTACACACTCACCGCCAAATGAACCTTCCGCTTGCTCCAGCTCAGGCGGCTGTGACACCCTAGATATTCAGCAGCACAGCGCCGACTTGATCGTCTGGCTCATTTGGGCTGGTGTATTATGGTCACAGGGGAATAGGAAAGTTGAGCTCTTAGTTTGTACCTGTGCGTCACACATCCACAAAAACGTGGGAAGAGCAAGTCGATAGCCTCCCCTCCCCCATGCAATCGTCAGTACGCCGAACACAAACACACATGCGCACATTCGTACTAAAAAGCAAAACGCGAACTGAATGGTCGGGAAACTGAGCGAAATGTTTTGAAGATAGGGCGGAGTCACAGTAGAACGTACCCTGATTAATCCTCAGGACGGTGTTCAACCCTTCCTTAGTTGTCAAAATAAGTATGTCGGGAGTACGCCGGTGGTTCGAGTCCTTCCCCTGCTGTGTTATTTTGTTCATGCTACTCGAACTTCCCAATTCAAGGTTTGCCAACTCCTTTTCTGCTCTTTAAGAATGGCCTTGTCGGCCTAAGTTTGACGTATGGTACGAATTTTCGACTGCACAAACCGGCAGACTGGCGACAGCGGGACATCATCATCAAGCGGTTCAGCTACATTTCGGCGGATAGCTGCAGTGCAATTGGAATTTGGCACGAGCTTCAAAATACTGTCGGGTTGGTCAAGTCTAGACATAAACAGCCGAAAAGCAAGCAATCGGTTCTAACCAATAGCCGTGCGATCAGCAAACTGCTCACACCACCACAGCATCCGAAGGCTTTGGTGCTTTAGAGGTACAAGCCTAGGCCACCTAATTCATCAGACTGATAACAGCTTTACTAATTTTCTGATGTTACGGCAACCTAGCTAAAGACTGTTGGCTGATACACACTCCAAAAAGCTCGATGACCTTTAATTCTCTTCATTTTCTCCTATTCAGGACTTGGTCTTCAATTTCACGAAAATGAGTCGTTCACGTTCGGTCGGAACTGTCATCCCTTGACGATTTCCAACATAGGTTACTAATTAGCCTTCGTAGCTAGTAGACGATGGCTATGATAGTTCAGAAGACTAAAAGTTCTCCATCCAACAATATATAAACTTTATACTTGTTCATGTCAGAGTATACTGCAGCCAAAATTAACCGCGTTCAATCCCATTAGTGCATAGTTTTTTCGACATGCTCTTGCGTCTACAGACCGCAACGCAAAAAGATGGGATTTTATCGACACATTGCAAACAATTTGGAGAATATTCGACCCTCCATCTATAGACAGTGAAAATCATTCGAAAATAACCGCATAATCATCCACGGTTAATCCATACATTGCAAGGCCATCGATACCTCGTCATGTCAGTGTCAGATGCTTTCGAATTGTTGTCCTGTAGTTCATCCTTAATAATTAACTCTAACCTAGTCATTGTCGAATTTCCTGTCATTCCACCTGGCTGTGGTTTTCAGTGTTTAATTGTAGTCGACCACCCGGTTCGATCGATTGAAACGGTCAGACGCCTCAGCTACATGTGTGAAATTCACGTCGTTATGTTAGACGGCCCTTAGACAGAAAAATTTATTTCGTCAGACCCTGTTACAAAGCACATGACCTTGAAAGGTAGTCCATCCAGCTGGGCGGACGATTCGTCAGTATAACGTTTTGACGTAAACGTCCGGTTCACACCTTTGAGGACATAGCACCGGTACGTGCATTGTTTGCCAATTATTCTGGAAAAGTATTGGAAGCGTACAAAAAACCCGCCGTGACGTATCCTAAAGACGGTAATATAAATGCACTCATCAGTCGTCTTGGCACGATCGAAGCAGGTGGAAAGTACGATAAACAACCGGAAATGTCGTTCGATCATACACGCACGCTCCGTATACATACCAGTGGTGAAGAGGCCTACGTTCGTTTTTTCGGCAAATGGTGTAGGAGCGGAAGGTTCTCACACGCTGATCCGGAGTGATGTGTGGTCAGGCAGTTTGTGGAACATTTTCACTGAATGACCACTGCAATGTTGTCATTACAAACCACGTGTACTTTCGAAAAACGGTCTTTTGGGTTATTCCTGTAGTGAACCTTGTGTATACTAGCTATGCATTTGGCATGGATGGTGAGTCAATGGATACACATGTTTCACTAACCAGGTATTCCAGAAAGAGAACTTGAAGACACAAAATTTTTGGAACAGGCACTCTAGCTCAGTCGATTCTTTTCAGCAACAGAACTGAACACTAGACAAGCGGGCATAGCTCGCAAAAGCCGTTAATATAATTTTGAAGTTCCCCAGAATAGACGAATGACTTTTCGCCCAAGGCGTCTTGTTGAAATACGACCTCAAATGAAAAGTGCAGTCAGTGACATTACGAGGAAACTGGTTGATTGAAGCGTAGGATGAATATGTTTTTGTTCACTTCGCTGCCCGTCATTTAAAAGTACCCGTTGTTTGGCACACAAAATCAGGCTACCGAGGCAGTAAATTGTAAACGAAGAGCTGCCCTGAACAACCCTGACGAAACTACTGTCTCCAGCGTTCTCATTCTTCTTAGCGTGCGAGAACACATCCTGTTTTCCCAAATTTGCCAGATGTAGATTATTTCGTCGCGGGATTCAAGCAGGTTCTCTCAGTGTGACAACTAAAGAATCTTCCACCATGGAAATCTGAGAAGGAAATGGCGATTCAGTGTCTGACTACGAGGGTGCACAGCGTGAAGTATCATGAAATTTTATCATCGAAATATGGAAAAACCCTGAATTTGGATAAAGTTTGTAGTACCGCAGTCGGAGAAACTAATCGTCAACCATTAATCGGAAGTCAACCCGAGAGACAATCCACTCACCTGCATACCACCACCGTGGCAGACAACAATTCTTCGCGAATGACTGCATTTGCACGTGGCCTATGCCATTAGTCACTTCGCCAGTGTCTGCAAGACGAAAGCCGCAACCTAATGAAACAGGTGCTGAAAGGTGTTCAGCAACCCCACAGGATTTTGTCTTTAACATAATTCGACGGCGTCAGACGACACTTGCACTGGACAAGCACTGTTTACGATAAATATTGAGATCGAAGGACAACCAATGCTTATGGAGATAGAGACTGGTACACCTGGTATCCGAATTAGGGAGCAACAACCGCGAAAACCCCATCGAGTTTACGTACATGCAAATCGAAACTACGTACGTACATCAGTGAACGGATTCCAGCCCTAGGAAAGCATAATGTGCGCATGCTGAGTTACTCGTCAGCGGATGTCCTTCCGACCTATGTTGCGGGGAGAGATTTCCATAACTCCTCGCTAGCGTCCCGTTGAAAGCTCTTCTGGTTACCAGTGAAATACCCTACAGACAGGAATACAAAAACGTCCGAGTTGATTAACATAACGAACTGTTTTGACACGATACCGATGCGCGGAGAAGGCACTCAGAAACAGGCAAGCCATGATCCCTCAATGACCAAAAGGCATTATTGGGGACCTAAGACAGACAGCTGTCGAGCATCTAAGCGTCTCATGCAATATCTGCCGGCAACGCCAAAAGTAAAGACCACTTGTGTATACCCGTCTGCGGCGGTGGCCAGACAGTCCGTACCAACGGATACGCTTGGATCAATTCAGTCCAATTCACACAAGGATGTACCTTTTTCCACCAGGCACTATTCGAAGTGGGTTGAGGTATATACAGGTGTCTAAACCAAAGAAAAAATAAACAGCTTGAGTTCTTGGAACCCATGCACACAGACAATGCTGATGCACTTGTCAATGATGCGTTTCAACAATTTATTTAACGAAATGGAGTCAGCACGTTTTGTAATGCTTTCTCAAATGATCTCAAAGGATCTAGCGCTAAGTAAAGCTTTCTAAATTAAAGATTAACGTCAATCAAGCTGAACTAGCTAGGTTATTTCTTGCTTATCACATCAGCGGACGTAATCAATGATCGAACAATTCGTACTATCCCTTCTGCATTTCAGGTGACAGATTCTGCTCTCCTACATTCTCCATCCTAAATTTCAAGTTTCGATTGCCCCACTTCCACCAAACTTGCGCCAAAGTGCATCGACGAATTGTACAAGCCAACAAGATTGTAGACTAAAACTCTGGCTAATTTCGTGGCCTGTTCCACCCTACCAGTGTGAACGTGGACAAGATCGTCTCCCAAGTGTCACAAACGGTAGGACAACAAGACATCGGAACACAGAAAACCACCCTGATTAGATTGGTCTATTGGGGGACGGCAGATATGAAAAGACCTAAGGGTTTGATTCACACAGTGGTCTTGACATCCCGCTCCGTCCACACGTGAATCTGTCGCATTGCGATCTAACGATTTTAACAGTTTAACCAGTTTTGGGTGAGGGTTTTGAGTATTCGGTCGCTATTAAAAAACCATACAGGGCTTCGCGTCCCAACAACATAAACCGGCTTACACAGATCCTATTCACCTCCTACCGTAACGCTCCACAAGCTGTCGAAGTTGTCCAGACACAGCACTGCATCTGCTCACCACACTTGCCCTCATCTGGTAAAATCGCGTACTTCACTCACAGCTAGTGCAAACAAGGCGGTGATATCAGTTCACGAAAAAGACCGTGAGCGTCCGTTCGCTATTCGAGGTCTATGCGGAGCTAGATGTCACGGCATAAATCCTATGCTGAATACGTCCACATCCAAGAGGCTTTTTGAGAGAACCACGCACACAATGGTACACTTATCCAGCACATCTCTGTCTCGTTTGCGTTCCGCGACGGGGTGTAAAGGTTCGGAGTGAAATAAACGTACTGCGATGAAACGACGACTGTCAGCTGTCAGTCAACTGACATCTATCATTGGACCGTATAAGGGCGTGTGCGTGCGTGCGTGCGTGCGTGTGTGTATATCGCACTGGGGTAATAAATAGTGATTCATTTTAGGAGAATAGGAGCGGTTTGGTGGTGATTGAGTACATCCCGTTTATACAAGCCTACCAACTAGTGTTTCATCGGGTGCTTATTCTGCTTGCTCCAGCTGATGGCAATCGATATATCTACCAATCCTTTCAAAGGCTGTATTGCAGTTACGAGACAGTACATGGCACAAATACGATGCCGGATTTAACTGACCACGTGGCCTTGCCATTGATATCACAACTGTTGAGCCTATTCTGTTTTATTCATTCTGGTGGCGCCTAGCCACACTACAGTGTGGTGAGTCATAGAAACTGTGGGAAGTTTTTGTACAAGATGCATCTTCTAGAGATAATGTGGATTTTCCATAAAGTTTAACCAATGTATAACGTGTGTACTGAGCCTTAGTTAATAATGACCATTAGTATAGCTCGACCGACGACCCTCCATCATCCGCCTCTACATGGCGCGCGACCCAACTTCGGTTGGACAGTTTCACTAACTAGTAGATCGCCTCGGTACTGTGTTTCGTAGGTAACGTAATCGCTTCATATCCAACGAAGTATCACCGTTGTTACCAAAATTGTGTCCCACGTTTTGAATGCATGTAATGCAGCTGCTACATTTGTGAGTGACTGGCGTCAGAATCGGGTTTCCCGGTCAACAGTCACCAAATCACATGCCTGTGTGTCGTCAGAAGTCATACACTGTCTGCGCTGAGCCGAGTGTTGTGTTGCCCGTAATTCATTGGCGCCACCATAAACTTGAAGGGATAAGATCGGAGACAGAACCTACAGAAGCCTGTCGGAAGCCATCAGTCAGCCTCAACATAATCGTATGACAGTGAGCCCCAGCATCAGTTGCCTGTTTACCATCGAAGTACAGGCGTCATCTGTTAATTCCTTTAGGTTTCAGGGTAATACCGCACCTCCCCCAGTATAGCACCGTGCAGCTGTTACCTGGAGCAATCTGTTAGCACACTATCAAGGTGGTGCCATTTCACTAGCTATGAATTTAATGGTGTTGTTATCCTTAGGATGACACTGTCGGGCAGGTGGTCACTAGAAAAGTAGAACAAACTTACCTGAGTTCCAGAGGGCTACGTTTATCAGGTGGACCGGTGAATATGCTGGTAACTCACAAGGTCAGCCCTGCTAAGACACGCACTCACATTTTGCGCGGTCGAGGCTGCATTGTGGACATTCAACCCCTTCCGAAAGACTCACTTGGTTTCCTGCGTTGCAGCTGATATCATCGACATACTGCAGTCTTGGTGTCTATGAACAAACGGTGATTACTCCAGGAGCGTTTCGTGCTGGTCTTTGTTGTCCATGTTATTATTTCATTATCGAGTATTAAGTCTGTCAACATGGTAGAAGTCCCTACACCATGCTACCTCACAATAGCAGAACACTTGGTGCGATATAGTGAATTCCCGCTGCAGGCTAAAAAAAGGACCGTTTTAGAAACCTTTATATTAAAGCCAAAGGGAGACCCCGCTGAGCTATGCGCCGTAATTACACTTCAGAATGCGAAAATAAGACACAAACAGCAGCACACTACACCACATTCGCGTAGCTGTGTTTTGGTCGCAGAACGCTTCGAAGTGAGCAGGTAACCATTCAAGCGATGTTGAATGATAAAAGACATCATTGCATCACCTGTAGACCACCGTATCGGAAGTAGCCGTTGACGAGGCCAGACCACTTCATAATTAGCTACAGATGGCAGAGCTGCTTGAAAGAATTTCCATCGACCTGAATTAGCTACCTAGCTTTGGATCATGCTGTTGTTCGCCGTGACACTCGCTTCCGCTACCCTTTACCACAAGCTGGCCCAGCAGTCGATCAATTAACAAACGGTGACAATCTATCAAACACATGGAGCTTGCAGTACCAATTAACAAGATTAACAATCAGACTTTGAAGATCCTTGAAAATAATTGTTAATAGCAACCCGAATCACCTAAATTGGTAATGAACGAAGAGAAGTGGGACGCGATAGGTCTTGATGGTGTGATTTGGGCAGTGCTTTGACGGGTTACCGGTTCCGTCAGACAGCCACACTCACAAGTTGCTGAATTGTATTAGAGAAGATCAGGCTTTTTGGCGCTCGGTTTCCATTACACGTTAAGGAAACCCGCCAGCATAAGTTGAAAGTTAGCTTTTGAAGTTAGTCATGGGTTTAGCAACACGACTATTTGTCGCTCGTGTTCCGTAGAGATGGTGGTCATCCTTAGTGAAAAAAAGTGAGCACTAAAATGGATAACTTCCTGTAACCCAGCTCATCATCTTGAACCCCCCCCCCATTTTGTAGGTCGGAGCATTGAACTGGATGATCTGCCCTGCAGTGTTTTGGTAGGCGATCTTTATAAATTATCGTGCTCAGCAATGGCGAATCTTAGCGAAACTTTTAACTCTCCTCAAATAATACTCTTCACAGGGACAAGAATCTCGCGAAGGTAATCTGTGAATATTAAAGTTCCCTCGTTTAGCAGATCAAAATGAATAGCTATAGCCCTTTCGTCATCAAATTCAAGACGATCTGCACACATGCACTGGTGGGACTCCAACTCACTTCAGTAGTTACAAAGAACATTCCCCATGGAAATTGACTATTTTCAGAAAGAGTTCTCCGAAAGGCTTTCCTCTACCAAGAACGTGACGTGGCTCACACACCTGGGCTACTGTCAGTGCTGGGCCTCAAGCGACACAGCGCTTAATTAGCAAAATGTTTGGTCGTGTCGAAATATCCGTGGCTCGGGTTCGTTTGCTGATTGTCGATCAGGTGGCTGTTGGTCTGTTTGCCAGGCTTGGCAATTGACTTTCAAACTTTTCGTGGCCAAACGGGGAGACCTCATCAGTGCGTGCACTGATGGGTGGGCAACTCAGAAATTCCTAATTTAAAGAAATATCACTCTTCTTGCGACAAATATTTTTCTTGACCAGAGAAAACAGCATATTGTGGTTGGCTGGGATCTGAAATTAATTTATCGGTTAACGGTGTTTGGACCAGCGGTCACCTGTGTATATTTGGCCTACCGTAGTCAGTTTGAGTAAAGTCGAATGTGATGCTCCCTGATGTAGACCCGAGGGGATAAGATCCGGTGGCAAACATTCGGAAGCTGGCCACTGGTCACTCTCGATACGCTGGATAGTAGTTGCTGCAAACGCGTCTCACAAAGCGGCTTGCTGTTATGCTGTCCACCATTCGTCCGCTCAGTTCATCCAGTTCACTGATAAGTGTTAGGTCTATGGACACCGCGCTACTGAAGTGGTGGAAGTACGCATAACACACGATGTCGCTGCCATTCATTGGAATGCTCGATGACTTGTGACCTGCGCTGCATTCTGAGACAAGACGAACGTGTTACAAACATCTGTATTTAATCCAAATCGAGGTTCTGCCGAAGAAAAGAGCTTAGCCAGCTGCTGCAAGGAATGACTGTGGGCTTCACGTAAGCCTTCAACGCAACCACTGGATTGTCCGTGCACATCTGTTTGCTCACATGAAATGGTCAACCATGTTAAAGTTTTCCATGTCCAGGTGAAAGCCTGGGTGCAAACACCCGCAGTAAATCTACGGGGTCCGAGATCAACCCAGGAGTGATGTAAGGCCTTGTCAGATGTCCATTTCGAGGCGTCCGTCGGTCAGAACACTGCTGCGTGAGTTCATTGTTCATGCGCTACTGCTCTCCAAAGATAGTGAGTTGCTTTCGCATTCTGAAGCAGAATTCCAGCGGTGGATAGCAGTGAAAAATCCATAACAGATTACCACTGGAAGCAACCTGATTAGCTTCTAAATAGGCAGGACGGGTAGTGGCCTGCTGAAGAGTCTTCGGGAAACTTATATGTATGCTATGTCAGGAAACTATACTGCAATATCTTGAATATTGTACCAAGTGAAACATGAGGTGGTCTTTGTACAGCAACTTCGATTGAGGCATATCATGACCCAGAGATTCGACTGAGATTAAGTTGAGTTTTCTGTTTACATTTTGCGAATGACTGTATTTCGCCGATTTAGATACTTTTCTCCGCACTACACAGAGTGGCGTCAAAGAGAATGTTCCCCAATAAAGTACAACAGGTGGATGAAAACCAATTTCGCACTCCAACAAACAAACTGCTCTCTAGCACAAGCGCTTCCAACGGAATAGAGGCCTGGTGACCTAGGTTGTAATGTACCCTTTGTGCATATTTCATCCACTTTTCAAACCTACGGCTTTGGTTGCCCACTCAGAATGATGAAAACTAGCATCCATTCAAAAACCTTTCATTTGCGCGCCCTCTTAAGTGGATTCATGACTGAAATCAGCTGAAATAGAATAACAACGAATGAAAGCCGGTGATCTTGTATAAACGGGATGTACTCAATCACCACCAAACCGCTCCTATTCTCCTAAAATGAATCACTATTTATTAACCCAGTGCGATATACACACACGCACGCACGCACGCACACGCCCTTATACGGTCCAATGATAGATGTCAGTTGACTGACAGCTGACAGTCGTCGTTTCATCGCAGTACGTTTATTTCACTCCGAACATTTACACCCCGTCGCGGAACGCAAACGAGACAGAGATGTGCTGGATAAGTGTACCATTGTGTGCGTGGTTCTCTCAAAAAGCCTCTTGGATGTGGACGTATTCAGCATAGGATTTATGCCGTGACATCTAGCTCCGCATAGACCTCGAATAGCGAACGGACGCTCACGGTCTTTTTCGTGAACTGATATCACCGCCTTGTTTGCACTAGCTGTGAGTGAAGTACGCGATTTTACCAGATGAGGGCAATTGTGGTGAGCAGATGCAGTGCTGTGTCTGGACAACTTCGACAGCTTGTGGAGCGTTACGGTAGGAGGTGAACAGGATCTGTGTAAGCCGGTTTATGTTGTTGGGACGCGAAGCCCTGTATGGTTTTTTAATAGTGACCGAATACTCAAAACCCTCACCCAAAACTGGTTAAACTGTTAAAATCGTTAGATCGCAATGCGACAGATTCACGTGTGGACGGAGCGGGATGTCAAGACCACTGTGTGAATCAAACCCTTAGGTCTTTTCATATCTGGCGTCCCCCAATAGACCAATCTAATCAGGGTGGTTTTCTGTGTTCCGATGTCTTGTTGTCCTACCGTTTGTGATACTTGGGAGACGATCTTGTCCACGTTCACACTGGTAGGGTGGAACAGGCCACGAAATTAGCCAGAGTTTTAGTCTACAATCTTGTTGGCTTGTACACTTCGTCGTTGCACTTTGGCGCAAGTTTGGTGGAAGTGGGGCAATCGAAACTTGAAATTTAGGATGGAGAATGTAGGAAAGCAGAACCTTTTACTTTGGAGATCTGAAGTTTTGGAGTACACTCTTTTCTCCCCGTATTCTGCATTTAAATTAGGACCTCGGTAGCCTTAACTAACTGCGCAGTTGAATACCACTTCAGGATCGACACTGCTTGATTCTGACTTCGCATGCATCTAACTCCTCACGAACCCATTTTGCAACCTTCATCAAACGTCAATCCCAGTGCCATCTGACAGATGGTAGGAATCGGACCATTTGGGTGCATCATCGCCTACTTTACCTGAAAATGATTCTTCACAGACGTTGTGTGAAACAATGAATTCCGTCCATCCCCAAGTGTCGGGCCTGGACAAGTTTCCACGCATGTCGTAGGCGGCTAGCATCCCTCAGACATAATCATGGGTCCATTTAGGAGGGAACGGAACGCACTTCTCCCCTCTGGCACGAACTCACGCACACCATATTGCCTCATCCGTTACACATTCAAACGTATCACGTGACGGGCATATCGTTTCCTTCTCATTTGTTAGTTAATGTCGACTGCCTAGAAATAAATGAAGCGAATTGCTGTGTGATGAATAAGCCGTAGAAATGCAGCTAATTGAGCCCAAGAAGCGTTTCTAACCAGCAAAAAAATATCCAATGGAAGACAGTCTTTATGACCAGCATATACACTGCTAACTTCGAAAGCCTCTGGAAAAAAAATGCAAAGTCCAAACTTTGAGTTTCGTACAACTGACCTCCTTTTGCAGCTTTAAACAATATAGATAGTAGGGCATGATCTCATTGGACTCAACCTGATACGTTACAGTTGAGGCGAAAAAACAGAGTAAGTGCATAATGGTAGAGATGCATTAAGTCGGTCTGTGGAATTGATTGTAAAATGCATGGGTAGATTTTATTGTGCAAGCCGAACTACACAAATCCTGGAAATCTGCAGGTCATTACATAAGTGTTTCTTCATGATACCGCGTCTCCCTCGCCGGTCATCGCTGGCATAGAAATCACTAAAATCCGTCATACTTTACGTGATGGACGAATTCCTTTGTATCTGGCCGTAGGTACGGTCACTCTTTTCCAAGACAGAATGACAATTACTCATCCTCGGCTTCATATACGTATATGGAATTCAGCATCCTAGAGCACTCAGTTTACACCATACTAAAGTGTACATTTGTCTCATGTACTACTGGAAATGTACTTGCTGTGAAGCTTTTTGCCATAAGTTTCATGTTTCCACACCAGGCAGGATGATATCAACAGAGGTACTTGGGTTGCCTATTCGGTTTCGCTGCAATCTAGTCGTTTCAATCCTACGTTCGTTATGAAAGCTAGCTTGTAGTTCTTGAAGTATGCATATGAAATATTGTGTTCCACTGTATCCCTTGTGTCATTCCTTTAGGATTTCATGGACCAACCATGTCCTGGCCCGTCCCCTCCAGCTTGATGATTGAACCGACTGAGTGTGAGTCGCGAGCAGAATGTGACCGGTTGTGTGATGCTTTGATTCTTATCAAACAAGAGATCGAAAAAGTCGCTCGAGGCGAATGGCCGACCGATTGTAACCCATTGAAGCTTGCGCCACATACAGTGGAAGTGAGTTTTGTCGATGTCGAGCAAATCGCTTATGGTTAATGACAGGGTTCAATGCGAAGAACCTATATCATTGGTTGGATAATTCAAGCACGTTTTAGTCCATACAATCTTTTATAAAGGCTTGTTCATTGCAACTCCGTATTCAAACCACGAGGAGGACGACTAATTGATGCATCATTTGATTGTCTCGAGCTCGGCCCAATTTCTACGCTGCAGACAACTTGGTGGCACATTGACCTGATCTGACTGAGAGTTTGATCAGAAAATCCCAGATTACCTGAGACTGTTTTGACGAGTGTTTTTATCATCTCATAGAGCAAAGTGTAAAAACCCAAATACATTGGTGATTAAGACGCTACATTTACACTGTCTCCGGATCCTTGCTAAGAGGTCCCTTATTCATCTGTGGGTGATGCATATATTGAGAAAAAATGAACAATTGTTTCTTTAAACATCGCTTGTCTTTCTGTGGACAGTCTCACATGGGATTGAAGAGACGTTTGCTTCAAACCAGCCGATCATTCAACCTGTAAAAACACAAGAAAGGACCCACTTCGAACATGTTTTGCTGAGGTTGCATTCATGCAGCCAAAGGTGGCCTAACTGCTCTTAAAGTAACATTTGCTATAGAGGAAAATGTTGGTAGCTCAGGTAGCGTAGATGGTCGTTGGCAATTCAAATTGCCCAGCTCGGCGAACAAGCCAACGACCAGTAACATTTGCAGTGAAATCAAGAACTTTTCACCCCATTTTAAGATCTATTTAGTTGGCAATCAAGTAAAGGTGAGTGACCGGCGGAGTGCAACGTTGTGGTTATGTGACCATTGGTGACTTCGAAAAAACTTTCTCACAAGTATTTTCTATGGAATGGCGCTACATTCCAATAATAGCACAAAATTGATTCCGTATGGTAATTACTTTTTCAACTTCCCTAATGTGATCGATTTTACCCGGGGATTCAGGTATTGTTGAAGAAACTAGTGGTTTGGGATTCACACTAAATAATACCTTATTTAGAAATGCAGGTATCCTCTAGGACGGACGACAATGTGTTTTCGGGATGCTTTTTTATCTTCTGGACCGCCTGAGCAGATTTTTTTTTACGTGGAACCTACTTGAAAGACTCTATATCATGAACTTATTGGACAAATTCCCACGATGCTAACATGCTGATTGCCATATGCACTTACATGTGACTGACGTTTTTCTGACGCATTTATTTTTTCAGCAAGAAATGCCAGGCCATGTTTTGGTTTAACCTTTACACTCCATTTCGCGGCTCCTGTTTAATAGGAGTTCAGTGAACTTGCGACGCCTGATTGACGGCTCTTTTCAGAAAGACAGAGCTCAACATTTCCGGATAAAATGAGTTCTGGGGTCAGTTACTTGTTATACTCATAATGTATGGGAAAACTGAGTGTTTTGGTCGCTTGAACTGATCGGTGATACATGGAGCTTTTTTTCAACTTCGATCAAAACTCAGCTGCTGCCTAATAACTTCGATCTTTTTGTTTTCAGGATGTGACTTGCAATGAATGGGATCGTCCTTACAGCCGTCAGGAGGCAGCCTTCCCCGCGCCATGGCACTGTGTCACTAAGGGTCTATTCGATAAACGAAGTAAAACATGGCCAACCGTTGGTCGAATAGACGACGCATATGGAGATACGCATTTGTGTTGTGCCGTGCCAACTGGATATTGATCAGTCATATAAACCGACAATTAAGCAACCGAACACTTGTCCCTCCATTGTTCGTACATTTATGTACGAAGATCCCAGTGACAGATCTTGTTTGATGCTTCTTTTTGTCAGCTGAACCATCAGCTAAAAATTTTGATATACATTCAATACTTTCTTACTATCCTCACTGTGGTGCCGCGTTAATTCCATTGTTAGTAAACTCATCTCATTTCGTCAAATATATCAGGTGCCCAGAGGACAGAGTTGTCAAACTTGCAAAGTATACTAGACAACCAAAGAGACACCCATTTTCATGCCTTTATATCTGAGGCCAGTAAACTCCAATTATATTACTAAATGTGGTGATGGGGGTGGTATTGAGTCGGCCAGCCCACAGGTGCATACCAAGCGATGAAACATATCCAGCCGAATGACCCTCGGCCAAATCATTTGAACTTAGGCCAATTGTTTTTCGCAGTTTTGTTCAGTCCAACAACGGCCTTCCGCAGTATAAGACTGGGCTTTAAAGTGGACTAGTTCAACCGTGAGGTTAAGCACTGTCATAGTTACATTTCGCAATGAAATTTTAATTACATTCCTACTACTTACAACACTAGTGAGAGGATGCAAGTCATTGTGTCACAGATCGTTAAAACTTGCAGTTTTTTCTTGGCTCGTGGGGTACCACAAATGACACATTTGAATACAATTAAAGAGCCGATTGGTCTCCACCTGAGATATCCGGCTTCATGTTAAGTTTCACGCTCAGTGAACACACTTGATGTAAAATGTCATCTGTTCCCAGGGGCTGCGACAAACTCGTCCTCAGTCGACATTTCATACGTATTTTATTGACTCTTAGTGTCCAGAACAGATAAGTAGCACAAACACATGCTTTGAAGCAAATTTATTATAAATGCACTTTGTTCTGCTCTAATTCTTGTAATTAGCTAGCCACTAATATGCCGTAATTACGCTCTTTTTGGGTTAAGAGGCAGGCAGTGAGTTTACCCATAAAAATTCCTCCATTATCCATAAGTTTTCTTAGGTAAGCCGGATGGCTCTTTACGACAGAAAAGTAGCTGCTATGATCGCAGCAACTTTCAATAAAGAGAAACGGGAATCGGTTACTCAATGAGCAAGATAACGGGAGTGCGATCGGTTGTGATATCATACATGCCGGTCAGTACCGTCAATCCGTGCGCACTCTGTCAACAAATCTGTTCCATGCATTGCCAGCTGCTGACCGATCACTTCAATTACGTTCGTATTGGCAAAGCCGTCCAAGAACCTCTGAAGTGACTCTTAAGACATCACGCAACGCAACTGTCTCCATTCCCGAATTCCACACCGGCCCATAGATTTTTATAGCCCATAGGAAATGGAGGCGGTTTCTTCCTATAAAGAAAAATCTAAAAGTGGCAGTACGAGAAACAAGGGGAAAACAGTTGACACTGAACCAGGCGTCATTGACGTCAGTAAAACTCAGCCGCATGTCACTAGAAGACACAAACAACATGCATTTTGATAATGAAGCTGGGAGTTCGTAGCATAGAAAAAAATCAAACTATGAGGTGAAGCTCATTCAGTCCTGACAGTAACATTGGATGAGGCAAGGGTTCGCGCCTGGTCCATTCCGCGCAATTTCTTTTGTGATAGAGATTATTCAATTAATGTAGTTCCAATCACGAGCAGTCAAACCATAGATGCCAGAAATTTTATATCATTTGTTCAATCAGCTTTGTTTCTTATCCCGCTTCACTACATGCCAGTAATTAAGGAGAATTTATTTCATGACACAACAGATTACTTATAAGGTTGCTGAAAACTCTTCAGCAACCTTCAGTCAAGAAAATATACTGCGAGCAAACTATGAATGACGTCTAAGGATCTGCGGTTTTCCATGGCGTAACACATGACGTACTCAAGTGTATATGATTCTAAGATGAAGGATAGTTGATACATTCGTGCTTTAGCAGCATTTTACGTACTTGGATTTTTTCACAGAAGTTTCTTCAGCTGCTTCACTGCTTTGTACGGCCTCTGTAAAAACGAAGCTGATCCTTTGCTTAATAGCAGAGTGTGATGCCTCACAGGAATTGTGGGTTGATAGTCCATGGTATCACTCATGAGTATAGGTTTGGAACCTGTCCTACCATAAATCACCTCTTGGTGATTTTTTGTACCGCAGCTCCCTCTTGCAAGTGGCGCCACTACACAGAAACCGTCTTCAATGGGGTTTTACGGAATTCTTGCGGATCGATTCTTACTCATTAAAACGAGTGGATTGGGCCTACCGTCCACACCAAGCAGAGGTATGGTAGGCTGTTCTATGCCCAAAAAAGTGCTGAGACTCAACGCATCTCGTTACACTCACCTTTCCAGAGTAATCGATTTCAGTTGCACTTGTCAGCGTGCACCCTAGAGGCTATGTACCAGTCACTTTCCTCCACCGTTCGCTTTCTCTAAGTACTGTCAATCTGGAATTGCCCGGGGTCCTCTGTCCAACACATATTCTTTCACAGTAGAACTTGCTAAAGTTTTGTTTGGTCATGACTACACACTCCACAGACCATACAACACGTCTGAACGAATTTGTGTCAGCTTCTTAACAAGGGCTTACCTTCCGTTTCGTCTCATGATCCAGTCAAGAACTGAGATCATTGTCTAAAGTTAACGTTACTGAGTGCGCACAACGGTTAGCGAGGATTTGGTAACTGGGGATCAAGGGACAATTTTCTGTGTTAGTCATATTCACAGAATTGTTTTGTTTTACCAGTATATTTATTAGAGTCTACTGAGAAGAGTGATGGGATTGCCAACATTAAGAGCTGGACAATAGTCCTAGCTAAAAGTTGACATTTGATTACACTGCAGTGCATGCTCCCTGACTCACTTATGTGCATGGGGTCCTGTCATCTATGAGTGATGTCCAAATTAACAGTGGTAAAACGAAAGGGACACATTATTAGCGATCCCACTATGAGCAAGATCAAACCTTAGATACGCAGATACAGAACAACAAAATCATGCAGGCGTCTGTGGTAGGTGTCATTTGTTGTGACAATGGGATAATATCACTGAAGTGCACCCCGTGTCTTCTGCTTTACAGCCATCCGGCATTCCACCAAGAACTCCAGCCCTATAAAACCCAGCACGGGTTTACAACTCCCTGAGTTGTAAGATCCCCCATGGGGTGTAGTATTGCCTCGATTAAAGTTCAGGTGTGTAGGACGAGACCCAAAAGTGGGTATCCGTCGCCTATCTCCGTATCCCCTGCTCTTGCATACCATCTGTCATCCTGAACCATCGTCTGATTCAAACTAGCCGCCAATTACATATGGGACTCCAAGGCTTTTGAGAGTCAATCCACGAGAAGTAAATGATCAAAATCTAGTTTTTCAAGTCAGAATCAGAATAACTCTTTCCGATTATCCTCTGACTGAAAAATATATGCAAACAGATTACACAGGTCAGCCTAAAACTTGCACCAAACATCGTAGATATGGTCATGAACTAGCGGAACACAAAGTCTCCTACATCCATGCCTACTGGGCAGGTGGGTTTTTACTGTGTTTTGCTTGACTTTTTCATTTTTTTTTACACATTTGGGATGTTTCACTCCAGTCAACAAAAGTGTCTACCCATCCACTTGACAGTTACCACTACTTCATGAATTTTCGTGCACGGATGACGGTTATACATACCACGATTCGGCCATTCAAAATAAAAACGCTGCACTTCGAATTCTCCAATGGCAACGTAAGCTGCTCCCTATAAAAAACGAGCTACCTGTATGGTAGTTCCAGACTTTCCGTTGTGAGGCAAAGGAGATCGCCAAAGAAGCTAAGAGACAGAATCTAAACAAGAAGGTGAATCCTATAATCGGGAATTGAACTCACGATCCTCACATACAAGATGAGTTATGTTTTATTCCGAACTGAGAATGTTGCCCCAGTTTACACTGCCTTAGCTTCAACCCGATGCAAAAAGTTTTTGTGTGTGAACCAGCAGCCGATTTTTACACACACCATTAGTACTTCACTTCTGTGATCTTCAAAGCTTAACAGATATGGACGTCTTCGAGACGCTCAAAGAGCTTTAATTAAAACTTATGTAGGGAAAACCAAGATATGGTCTATCTTGAATGAGATACTCAGTCATAGGCAGACAAAAGTCAGTGCAATCACTGAATCATGAGATATCTATGGCCTCGCATTTAATTAACGGACTCTACTTTGAAAAAAATGTTCGGGAATTTTAATTCATACGTGGTAATATCTACAAATGAATCCCATATAAGTGGATTATTAACCAATGTAACCCGAACACTTACTGGGTAATTGTTTGGTGCGTCAGGCAGATTGTTCACACCAAGTAAGCAGAAATTGGTTCATCTGCTTAGCCAACACTTCCGACCTGTGCAGCTGTGTACCGACCTAATGTGTTTACCCAGCGTACCCCCACTTATTTCTCCATTGTGGTCCCGAGGACTTACATTGGTGAAGGCAGTAACAGGAGCTTCCTCCTTGCTGTGAGACAACTAGGATAATAACGTCAGAACAGAAGAAAAACTGCTCAAACGAGAGTACGGCGGATAATCTTTGGCCAATCTCCAAGTTATTGGTGAAATTCCGAGAAGTACTGTACGGTTGTTTCGTCCTTATTGGGTATCATCAGCAGTGCTCATCTCACGAAACTTCGAGAGTTTTGAACCCGACCAGTGGTCCAACATTTAACCTTTCGGACACGAGCAGCTGATCACTGGTGTGATTAGCTCTCACTCAGACTGGATATGACGACACTCATTCTTCAATCACAGAAACCCCATCATATGGTCCTGTATTGACCGGCTCCTCGAGTGACGAATTCTCAGATGGAAGTGGCAGTATATCCTATCTAATTGAGAGTTAATAACACTTGATCAGTCGCTAGCGGCCCAACTTTTAGGCGTTCAACCACTTGCCGGAAGGTCGCGGGTTCAAAACTCTCTGAGTTTCGTGAGATGCGCACAGCTGGTGATTAACAATAAGGATGAAACAGCTGTACAGTATTACTTGACTTGATTGACCTCAGTGGCAGGACGAATTCCCAATCAGAACTTACTGCTGTTTGTTTCTGGTGGCTGAACAGCAAGATCATGCGGAATAGTAGGGAGCAGAAAATCCGGCACAGGCCGTGGCCTATGGCATAGCGAATCGACCTGAAAACAAGAGCGTGGAAAACCGCCAAAATTCGCATACTCCTCTTCAGGCACATAATATGTATAGGTTGACGAACGTATGGTTTGGATGACATTTCCTGTGGTCAAAAAAGTAAACAGGTTGAAAGTTCAGATACGTAAAAACAGTAAACTACATGGCTGTTACGGGAAGCAACAATTGAGACAAAGTCCCCAATTCGATAACCCTGTGATGCAGACAAGACGGCAGTAACACTGGCACGTGGGCGTGGAGGTCTATATGCGAACTTATGAACGGACTTATATGACAGATGTGTCCATTGGTTTCCCGATATATTTCACCCGATTTATTCCACATTGTTGGATGTTTTAGCCCCTACAATCTATGACTTGGGCAGAATGTACCAGAAATTTTTTTCATCAACACCTTCGCCTCCAACCAAAATTCATTTCAACTCTCATAGTCGTTAGCACACTTCCCCATCCTTCGTTTTCAGCAGGACTTTGTGGATCCACTTTGAAGCTTAGGCTTAATTATCCCGTGAATTTACGTGTACTTTAAGATACACAGAGTGTGAACACAGTTAAATAAGATTGAAAAGTGTGTTTACAAAGTGGAATTCGTCGTCTGTCCATGCACTTCTATGGTGGCACCCCGCTTCATGGATTTCAGATTTCATTGGAGATAGTAACTTTTGACTTTATCACAGTTATTAGAGATTTGAGTCAAAATTTTCTCGGCGTATTGGACTCATAAATAATTGGAAAATAATGGGTGTTCTTGTGAAATAGTTGCACGAAAAAGCAATGCTACCCATACAGTTTGGAGATCCTATGAATCTCCCGAGAACCCATCGCGTCTGAGCCAGTCAACTTTTGGAAAAATAGATACTTATTTCCGTTTCATCCCCAACGAAGCTGTATCTTTATTGTGAGGTCTATCTTGAAGCATGGTCCTCTAAGATAGGCTGGCAATGGACGGAACTGTGCCCAAGGTGGAGCCCTCAGGAATGCTGGAGCCTCCTAAAAGGAAGTGACTTTTCTGCTAAGATCTACACGGGTTTACTTTGTTTTTTTTTTCGTTTTCAAAAGGTACCACGTGTGTACAATACTCGCCAAAGAATGAATATAGAAGCCAGGACATTGGTATTCATCGAGATTTGGTTTTAATCCTTGATGTGACCCTCTACAGTTTCCCTCTGGTCACATGAGGTATATACTTTTAAACCACAGTCATTGATGCACTCAATGACTGTGGTGCATCCACACTGGTAGACAAGCCCATCTACCCAAAAGTGGTGAACTCACGGCCCACCCCCTTACATAAAAGTACAGTTCCGCACTCGACCAATCGACCTCACATATTGAAGGCTAAACGGCTTTTTTCCCTCGTCATTGGGCATGCCAATAATGATGAACGAAGAAAACCTTTCGCACTGAAAAACCCCTAATGGGCCTGAATCATTAAACCCTCCCAGCACTGAATTTTCGCTTCGCTCCCCCGCTTCACAATAGTCTTTTTCGAAGGTTGTAGATGAAACGTAGCCCACTGACTACGATCAAACTTGATGATTTTTTGACAATAAACAAACACTCCAAGTAGCCACATGGTAAGGGTCAACACGTGACTAGTCTCCCCAGGATTATCCCAGGTCATTGAGCATCTGCATCTGGAATCGACAGAAAGTTTCTGTTCATCTGTGTCGTCAGTTTCCATTCCACTGATGATCAGCCTCTTGGTTTACTTTTGTAAAAGAGGCCAAGTAGACAGGAAATTTCAATCCTCGGAACACCGAAGAGATATTCTCTCAAGCTGCCGAAAATATGACATCACCCATACAGCAACTGAGGTGTCTTAACATTATTTTGGTCTTTTGACCAGTCATCTACACTCGTTTCGATGGACGCAATACATCCTTGTTAGATAAACACATTGTAGACGAAGCGCGAAATGGCTCACGACTACGTGAGTGACTGACTGCAGTTGAACAAAGATCAACAACGAAAGTGACAGCATATCATAAACTCAGTCCAACTGTCTACTCGCATTGACCACGAACTGGTTTACAGGGCATTTAATCAGGTCATTTGTCTAGACAACGGATGTGACGGACGCCTGTGCATCGGTCGAGCGCGCAAAACTTGATGTGGACCACAGTGTCTAACTAGCCCAGCGTCGACAAAGCGCACGCGCTTAGGGTCGAGACAAGAGAAATGCGCACCAGAGTGACTCACCTGCCCGATTTTGTTTACTCAGTGATGCGGCAAACACCCACTTGAACAAGCAGTTGAAAAATTGCGTCTGCTTGTCGCAACGTTGCGTGTCGGATTAAAATTTTCAAGTATCTTCCTAGGAGCTACTGACGAAAATCAGACTTCTGCTAGTTCCCTTACGTAGTGCTCTGTAAATAAAGCCAGCAATTTATCGTCTTCGGAAAGCGCTATCGTCACTCGAAAATACTCCGTCTCACACTCTAGATGTTTCATATATTGTTTGTGCGAAATCTGCAAAATTTCGAACTCTGCATTTTTCGTTGTTCGGCACTTTGCTCTTCACTCATGTGTTCTTTCCTGAACCAGTCACTGACAAAAATACATAGCGAGTTCCGCCCCACCAGGTTCGTTTAAAACCAGTTCTAAAATATTGACCGTTTTAAAGAGAAGGTCGTATTTCATGAAGCTAAACAGTCTATACGTTTTTTTTGTAATGTGTAACTAAGGTCTCTATAGAAAGAGCCGTTAGGTAGAAAGGGCATTGTAGTTTGAAAAATCATTTTGTTCTCTACAAAACACGGAAAGCGACGATTCCTCATTCAAGCGATCACCCAACCGACCGGCTATAAACGTTCTCTGCTAAGGTGATGATTCTGTTCACGTTTATTTAATTATTCTAATGTGAGCACCTCTGAGCTTCTTTTCGTCACCATTACATTTGTGAGCAATGTATCCAGCAGTATTTCCTCTCTCTCCCTCTGTTACTAATGCTCAGATTCTTGGAGCTAGTTTCAAGACCAGTCAAAACTGACTGGGAACATTCATTGACTTGCACTGTATGTCACTGCAATGTTGAAGTCCCGATTGAATCTCTGTCGATCTCATTCCTGGTAGACCATCTGTTTCGTTCTCACGACTCTGACTCTGAAGCTGTCTGCAGTTCTCCACAAACATCCGTGCTTAAATTATGCTTGGATGTTATTGGGTTTATTCTTTGCAGAATGAACGAAAACCTTACGATACCATCACAGTGATTGCCTGATTTTAGCGTGCAGGTTTGCTGTTTCAGCATGAAATTGCATCAGCTAATACAATAACTAATCCCACCAGATCCTCCTTTAGATATCAACTATGAGGAAGTTCGCGAAAAGGCAGATCATTTTTTGACTGGCCGAGAAACTTGTTAGATCCAGCTGTCGAAAATAAAAATCAGGCAGACAGCCAGATACCGTCAGAGTGGCTCAGGGAGGCTTGTATTTGTGGCAAATACTGAGGAGACGGGTGAAGGGCCCATGCATTCAGGTTAGTGAAGAGAATTTCGGTAGGTCAGCAGACGTAGGTAGTTTTTGGTTTATTCACTGGGTTGTCCCGTTAGATTGCGAGCACTTTATCACCAACTGAGGTAACATCATGAGTGTGTTTTTAGAGAGTGCAGTGGAGCCTAGCGACGGGTCACTGGTTGTGCATTGAGCAGTGGTGCGTGTGTGTTAAGATACGCGCTCCTCGTCGGGACTGTCCTTCGATCAAGATTGCGTGTTCACTTGGACGGTGGTGGAGTGACCTCTGTCCTTGATCCCCCTGGGTTACTTTTGTGTGTAACTCCAAGCAGTCTACTGTTTCTTGGTACGCTACTTTGATAGTCGACTATCTTTGAGTATTCCGGATAACATATTGGTCCTTTTCATGAGAATTTCCGGAGAAATGGTAGTCTACGACGGATTCAATAAACCGATACGTTGAAATAAATCCAATCTATGCACTAATACGTTCATGGAATACACAACCAAAGCATACTTGCTTGCACTGTTAGGATACTTCGTATACATAGTCTATGGTGAGTTTTAAACGAAGTTGTGACGATCGATGCTAACTTCTGCAGTCTGTGTGAGGTGCAAACCGAAAATGTCCTCTTTGTTCCTCAACAAGAGGGAGCAGTATAAGAACGTGGGTCTTTCAACCCGTTATGAAGTTCGGTAGTATGGTTATATAACCGCAAATGAATTATGGGCAAACTCCACCGTCAGCTGGTCTACACTTTGCGCTGATCAGCTCAACCAAACGCTTATGGAGTGCCCAACCGCAGCCTTAACCAGAATGGAAAAAGGCACTCCGTACGTAAAGACAAGTAACGTATCGATACACAAATTGGCATGGATCTGTGGTACAAATACATAAGAAGTGGACAAAAAATCTGCACTAATGGCACCACGCCGTTCCTACAAATGAAACCATCAGCAGATTGTACCAGTGTTCTAAAGAAGCCCCCCTAACCGTCGATGTTTCCACCCACCGGCCTAGGTTGAGTAGCATATTAATAGCCAACTTTGCGCACATTATCTAAAAAAACACTGATCTACACATTAGTGTTTTCCGCCATTTGGCTCGCGCAGAAAATTTACAGGGATAAACTTCAACCAAAAATTACGCTATATTTCCTGCATAAATCCAATTTCGGGGCAAAAAATTAGGCTTAATTTTATGATTGATTGGACCGTTAGTCATATACAGCACGTTTACCACGGTGCCTTTAGGTTAGCGGCTATCCCTAAGTCGTTCAATAAAAAAAAGATCTGGCTATTCGCCTACTTCCCAGTTTCCCGGTAAGTTATCCATTCTTCAGTATGAGTTAATCTGTTAACTCATGCTTTTAATGGATTCACATGTCTGGATGAACGGAATTCAGGTTGATGAATCAAGTGTAAGCCACTGAACCCCAGCTAGCCCCGGAAGATCAGACGTGTCTGTAACCTTTTTTGGACTACTTAGATCCCATATTGGAAGTTTAAAGTCAAAACATCTTTCGGTTGCCATGGGCAACCTTTCTCCATATAATTCACTGGCGAAACTTAAAATAATTGGGTGCAAAACTGGCATCGTCTTCGTCTCATAGCCGTTGATGTTCGAAACCGGTTTTTGTGATGATGTTGTAATGACCACTTGACTGGATCAGCATCAACTTATTCTACTGTTTCTAAACCGTCTAAACTGTTTACACCTCGACGATAACAAACCTTCGTGAGACGAAAATAACCTTTTGTGAACCTTTGGTCTAAGTCAATTTTCAGTTTAGTTTTCTACCGTGTGGGGTCTTCAACAACCCTTGTACATATTGCATAGATATCCACTTCAGCATGACGGAATTTGTCTTTATTTTATTGACATCCTAATACAGTCACTGACGGTTGATTAAGTGACCGTTGCTCTGTTCAGCGAGCTTGGCAGTTAACTTGGAAACGTTTTGTCACCAGTGGAAGTGACGTCATCGGTGCACGGTTGATGAAATCAACTCGACCAGAGATGAAAGGTTTGCAAACGAATTGACAAGCTCGGTTGACAGTTCAACGGCTACCTGATCAATCACCAGTACACATACCGAAGCTGCCAATATTCCTGTACATCTGTAAGATAAATTCAAGACAGGAGACCAGTAGTGTAGCCGAAGAAAGGGAAAAGCAAATCAATTTCTGATCCACACATGGGTCACATGACAAGAACTCATCCCTGTGATAGTGAAAGACAGTTACCAGCCGTTCTGGTGAGTGTTTGCTTGA
>SJOL01010839.1:747183-767976 GCA_004794785.1 Opisthorchis felineus
GGGGGGGGGGTAGAGAGAAGAATACTCCCTACTATAAGAAAAGTGTTGATTCCATGCTGAATTAATGCTGAACCAGGAGCTTGCGGAATGATATACTACAGTTAATTCTTCTCCATATATTGCGACTGGCCTTTGGTAACCAGTGCTGATGTGACTCATTTAAGTTACACCTGACTCGGTAGCTGTGTCACAAGACAGAATTGAAAGTATCTTCTCCGAAGCAATCTAAAAATTCAGATTTCGTCGTAGCCAGCTGACGAATACTACGAACATCGGAACTTTATATCAAAAACTCCACAAATTGACGTTTTCCGATGCCACCGAAATAGTTTGCAGTCAGTAATCGACAAGTCCCAGTTTCTCATCCATCAGTTGAATTTTAATTACGCCTCTCAGGAGGCGTTCTTGCTCTGAGTTTGCATAACACTAATGCACCAAACAAATACGGCATCCGAGTGATCGCATTTGACTTGTTCGGGATGTGCACGATTCGGTTTGTGTTTGATCCATTCTGTGACAGTAGGCAATTTAACGTGAGGTCTCCATGCTTTACAAAGCCATCAGGAGCTTTTAGTCAGTCTTTGGTTGCTTTTGGAGCAACAGTCAGGAATTTCATAAAAAATGCTGTTGTATGCGCACCCAACGCTTCCTGACACGTTTTCACATGTGCCCTCACAACATGCTGATCTTTCACCGAAGCACAATAGATTTCCCGAGAAGCAAACATAGTTTCAGTTGGCTATAGGATTAATCAACCCCATGAAAATTAACTGTATTCGAACAGAAAAGATCACACTTAAAGATGTAATTAATCAACCAGTAGATAAAACAATTTTGCCCAAGTTTCAGTAAAATTATCAGTCGGTTGTAGCTCAGATTGTACTCGCATTTCTCCAAAACACACAGCAAACATGTCTTAAAAGACTGGCTCGGTTCCGATTTATCCTGTGCTCATACAGCACCGGAAACTAGCGCAAATCAAACTGTTCCAGTCCCTGATGCATGATTTATTGGCAGGGCGCGCGGTGATGGGGAAACATAACATTCATCTGTAGGCAATAAATGGACCTTTGTGAGGAAGGCAGGTTAACTAGGTAAATTTGCCTTCCTGTAAACGTCAACATAGAATCAGAATTCCTCACTCTCTCGATATTGACAAACGGAAAAATATACTTAAGTGACTCTCTACAAGAGAACATACTGTCGGAACGAGACAAGGACATGCTTGTCCTGGAGGGGTATTCTTTTCTGGGCTGTCATTATTCTAAATCGTGAGAGAAAAACAGTTTAATCCTAAAAGTGGACTGATTGTCATACAGCCAAATAAAGTGAATATTTAGTAAAAAATGAAGAAAAAAACACTCTCCCACACTTGCAGAGAATTCTCACAATGTATGGAACAAAGAAGAATGGGCGAAGGCCAACTATTCCAAACAACATCACCTGACGCTGCGTGTACACTAACCGTGAACAAACTCGTACACTTATACCTCATACATCTTGTCATCCAGCAGCTGGTCAGTTCTCCTCGGTCTACATGTTTCTGTTTGTGAACCGAAAATAATGGCATAAGCTATGGAGTCACATATAAAGGGTAGCCCATAAGGAAAAGAAATCGCTCCTGAAACGGATAAAGAGGCATTATCCTTCAACCGCGCAGCTCATGTCTCTTGATTCAATGTTTACTGACAGCTCAAGCGGTGGCTCCCCTGAATGAAAGAATCATGCGAATTGTGGAATCTTTTCCCTTCTAGATCTCCTGAGCTCGAGATAGCTCAATGATTGAGGTGCGAAATTACTGACATGAAGGCTCGAACCCAATCTCAACGTATCGACTGTACCTTTCTAGGTTTGTGCAACCTAGCAGTATCTTGCCCCTCGAGCCTCCTTCAGGTGGCATGGCAGCTAGGCACCGAAAGGGTTCTACAGGCGACTAATTCTTATCGTGGTGGCCCTGACGTGGGCATTACTGGCACTTCCCGACAAGTATAAGAAGACCTATACAATGCACCTCCACTACTCAGCAAATACTGGCTTCATTTGCGGAACGAACTCTGTACTGAAACTTCAAGATCCCCTTACGATCTAAAATTCAAGTTCAGTTAGTATTTAGTACACACCACGACTACTCGAATAGCTACCCTAATGGCATGGTGCCTTGTACCTCACTTGGACACACATAAATGGGAACAGTACCGGTGACACCGTGAGTATTGCTTTTCTGTTTCACCGACCACTCAAACTTTGAAACCATTCCCGAGCTACCAACGGTATCAATTAGGCCATATGTGACACGTTCATTACGTAGATTCAACTTGAATAGATACCACTACACTATAGACACAAAGATACCAACCTCCTCTTGAAAGTCACCATTAAATATCGGCCGCTTGCCCAACCTAGTTTTAGCCAAGCAAAACATACAGTTCCTCAAAAGTGCGTGCTAATATGTCTCACTTGTCCTGCCATCGATGGCCCCCTGTGAATTGACTGTCTTGTGTTTGCTTGCTTTTTTTGTCTTCGAAGCACCGATTTGGTGTATGTCGTTGAAGGCTCTACTTACAGTCAAGAGATCTGTTTATCTTGCCATTTGCACTTATTTCCATCAACAACTGTCAGCTTATGGAATCCTTTGAAACTTCTTAGTCCAGAAACCGACTTGTGTTAACATGCTTGCTGCATAGTAGCATGAAGATTGCGGTGGGATTTTGCACTGAATAGGAGGTGCCATATCTTGTATATTTACGTAAGGCGACCATCTTCATCCTATTTCTTGTAATGGGAGTGATATAGACAGTCTGTAACGTTAACATCTCGATAAATAAAGTTTACATGGATGAATAGGTAGTAGTTCGATACTAAAGGAAGTCCCTTTAGGTGACCTGTGATTATTTCCAGGGATAGACACCGATGAAAGTTGTGGACAGAAATGGGTCACTTGGAACATCAAGTACTCAACAGAGTTATATATAGCAGAGTCATAACTTGGTGGCATCGGAAAACCAAACCGGAAATCAGGTGAATCTCTGGTTTACAATAGTCTTATATATTTAGAGCTGGGTTGAGTAAACTACTTCGATATCTTGAATATCATAGGAACTGAAACTTGGGCCAACTTTGTGCAGCACACTCAGGTGAAGCGAGATTTAGCTGGGATTCAGTTGATTCTCCGGTTCACACCAGTCTAAAATGGAAATGAGTATATAACTCCACTTATGTACAGTTTGGCGTTCAAATAGGAAATGGGGTTGATGGACCTGATGAAGCCCAGAAAGATTAAAGCCGGTCGTCAAAAGCTTTTGAGTAATCCTTTATAGATGGCTTCAGTCATTTACTCAGCTTGTTTTGTAAAGCGTTTGACAAATGAATCGAAAGAGTATGGGTAATAGAGATATTGTATTCCTATAGGACAGTTGCCGGGAGGGACCGTCGCAGTCGCGTGGTATGTGCTTAGGGACAAGTTTGTAATGTAACTCACTGGGACAAAATAGACAGAAAAACAAGATATTTCGCGCAGACATTTCAATCACAGCACGACGGTTACTGCTGACGTACATAGGCTTTTTATCAGAACTGGCATATTCGTAAAAGTTCAAAAAGGTCCCGTCAGGTGTATGAAAAAGCATAAAGATGCAAAACAGTCATTGTTTCACTTAGATCCAGCTCTTTTTAATCTCGTCCACGGGCACAAGATGTTTGTTCGTTGTGTCGGACACACATCGGATCCAGAAGGGCACTTTTACCACCTTCAACTAGTATCTTGGTAAAAGGAGATGCGTTTGAGATGCGCAATGTGGGGGGGGGGAAGGGAAATATGCTGCTAAAAGTTTCCCCCTGATTAACTCCCATGCAAGTTCTTTATACTCCTTCAAATATCTGTCTAGGTCAGTTTTCATTTCCCCTGGAACTCAGAGAACACTTATCTGCTTGTTGTGGTTTATCGTGCTGTTTTGGGAGAATTTTGAAGCCTATCCAGCGAATACGCATTCCACAGTTTGACCGTAACTAGCGAAAGGTGCATTAAGACTTTTTCCGTATATGATGCAACCGGATCGTGTGCCTGTCCGATCGCACAACCACTTCATACTACTTTTCGTACTTTTATTGAACCGTACGCTCCGATTTCATCTTACAGAGGAAGACAGCTCAAGCAGGGAAGTCCAGAGGCACTGTACAGCCTTTTCATACTTGGTGGGAGGAACCAGTCATGCGCATTCCACGAACATCTGAGTGATTAGTAGTCGTACAATAGTGGTATGAATAACCGGCTACGGATCAGTGACCAGTAGCCCGATGGGCTTATACTTAGGTTACAACGCCGCTCAACCTTTACTCACGCATTTTATGCCGTATAACCCAGGTGATCACCTCTCGGGGTAAGGCTGATGTGACCCGAGTAATGCTCACCTTTCTCAGGAGGTTGTTTATACTTTGGAAGGTGCTTCCAAATATATGCATATAACTGACGTCCTCCCGCGCGGTTGTCCAAATTACTCATGCAAGTATGCTGGCAAACCTATTGCATGAGAAAATCCGTAAAACTGTAAAATTATTTGGTGCACATAGCATGAAGAGGTAACAGTACATCTTTCGTTAACAGACAAGTTTGAAACAGCCCATCACAAGGTGCCCTCGAGGAGACTCGAATCCGGTTCGTCTAACCAAATGTCCACAGCCTGGACCACCGGGCTGTTTGTATTGCACTGAGCAAGCCACTGTAATGAGCTGCCTTATTGGCCGAAGACAGCGGAGGCGCATCGGATTTGCTGTTGTCCACATGATACGACGTCAAACACACCTTTACGAGCCGATAAGTAGCTTGTGAGACCCATAGCCGGCTACCTGCATTCCAACTCTAAGTGTGCGTGCGAAAACCTGCCTTGGCACACTATTAAGTTGTTACAGTCGGAGAGCGCTGATGAACAATCGTGATCACCAAATGCATTTCTAGGGGCATAGGAAACTCCAAAAATAGAAAACGTGGGTTGATGGTCATACAATGTGTGTGTGCCAAAACACGAATGAACATGCGGTTAGTACCAACAATGAATGCTTACAAACGAAGATTTTCATGAAGCATCCAAACTGGGCTGTGCAGTAATGAAGCGGAACGACCGGGCTGTATGTCTTCGGTCACTACGAAGAACACCACTCACACCTAAACCAAAGTTCAAATGAGTCTTTATCTTGTTCTGAGCAAACTGTGAGATGTGCAGTCAGCAAACAAACCTTAACTAGCATCTAGCTTGTTCGACAAAAAGGGATTGGCCTGCCAACAAACGTCGCTAACCAACTAGAAACATCCAAAATCCCACCCTTGATTAATGTTCCGGTCCTATCTGTTCCGCCATAGAATTTAATGCGACTGAGATGAGGTGCAGTTATCCTGTCAATAAGGAAAGTGATTGGTGCCGTGCAGCCAGACATTTGTACCAAATGATTTAGGTGAGAAGCCCAAACATGGTTCTGTCCATGTTTGGATTCTCCAACAGCATGTCCCATCATACATCCACTACATTCACCAATAAAATCAATCACCCGTCACATGAGATTTAATGAGGTGGATAGAGAAACTCTATTTGCGCGTCAAAGCTATTTCATTCCTGTCTCATCATTTGTGAATTCCAGCCGTAGGCATGTCAATCAGGCATCCAGAGGATTGACTAGGTCAAACCACCGTTCACCCTCTAATTTTCTAACCAACATATGTGAAATGGACTCTGAAAAAACCACATGGGTTCTGCAACTCACTGGATAACGTTAGAAACCGTTGTTTTATTCGTTGAGCTGTGAAATTTGATTGCAAATGCTTCATCACTAATCTAGCTGGCATCATCGGCGCATCACTGTGCAAGAAGGCAGCGCGGGAAGTAATAATCGATCGAGCCTCACGACTTTTTGTCTTATCCAAGTTAAAATTTAACAGCGAGGTCATCAGCTAAGGGAACTCCACTGATAACTAGATGTGCCTTAAATCCGGCCAATCGCTTGAGATAAGTTGTCTTTTCCAGCCTAGGGCTACGTAACCGATCAAAACGTCAAGTTCCATTGAAGGCTTGTTGTGTACTTGCTGCACGTCACCAGTATGCGCTCAGGCATAATTTGGTTGATGTGAATGAGTGGATTTTCTCGACAGTATGAATGAGCTACACGAGTTGGAATCAATTGTTTTTGCTCACCTAACTTTTTGCTGGGTGACGACTCATGAGAAGTTATGGAATACTTTGACCTCCACCTGTCTTTTCCGTAAACGGGATGACAATTGGTGCTTGTCCGTTGCATCTGCTTGTATCCCAACAGACTGCAGCCCGCACACTCTAAAGGAAAGTTTTTATAACGCTATGAGCATCCTATTACGTCGGGCTGAGAGCTCAGGAGTTTTTGTGGAGGATATGAATGCTCAAGCAAATAGAATTAGCGCTGCTGAGGATCAGGGAAGCAGTCGTCTTTTACTGGAAAAGAGACGAACGGACAACGGCGAACGGCTGTTGCAGTTGTGTGCTGACGACAGACTGTTGGTGTGCAGTACAAACCGGATATACCTGGGCACCTGATGTCCCCATCATGCAGGCCAAGCTTCAAAGTAGGTAGATCACATCGCTATAAGCTATAGGTGGCGTAGATTAGTTACTGACTTTTACTCGCTCTGGAACACTCATGTAAATTCTGATTACGCGCAGTTCTGTTACTGATTCTGTTCAGGCTTTTCGGTGAGTTGTGCTCACACAACTCGCCCAGCTAACGAACGACTCTCCGGTCTCAATGTGAAACAAAATGGCCAAAAATTACCTGCTGAGGTCCTTTTCGAACAACCCACCTTTGATGTTGACTTCTACTGCGAAGTACTGTCCTCAATCCTGCAAGATACTGGGCGCGTTATTTGTGGAATAGAGCAATCAACTAGATCTAAACATGGGATCTAGACCAAAACTCCCTCGAAGCTCGCGCACGCATTTCTGCTGACTGAGTATGATACAACTCGACGAATTGTCGGATATCAGCATCTGCGCGGATCGGGAAGCTCTGTGGACCCAGCGAGAAACTCTGGGACTGTGGAAATCAATCCTGCAGATACTCCCAAAAGGCTCAAAGAAGCTTTCGGCGAGCGGAATGATCAACGATAGAAGCGGATCTAAAAAACTGGAGCCCTTGAACCGTTGGATTGAACATTTTCAACATTAGTTCAACGGACCACTTGCAATTGCCTTCATCGGATTCCCGACTCGCAATGGAGTCCTAGACAGCAAACCTCCGAAGACTTCGGGAATAAGCGAATTTCCTTTCTCCACCACCGACCTGATGGTCCTGACAAAGTGCCACCCAGGTGTAATCCTCAGCCGGTGCCTCCGTCTGGGTGAAGGAGACCTTCCCAGCGAACTGGGGCAAGTCGATAGTGGTGTCCACCTTCAAAGAGAGCGCTCGCACTGAATGTGGCAAGCACAGAGGAATTGACCTGATCCACGTTGAACCTAGGCTCTCTGCATCGCTTTGTTTGTCGTCTTAGGAGAGCGCGCTAGTATGTGACCTGAAAATAGGAAGCAAGATTCTAAACACGAGAGTTGTGTGGACCACATCTTCACATTCGGTCAAGAGCTGGAGCAACGGCACGCGAACAGGTGTCTCACAATCTTGGTGTTTCTTAATTTGAAGAATGCCCTCGATTCTGTCTGTTGGTTCGTTTTTCTCAAGACGCTTGTGCAACAGTTATGCCCCAGAAGTTCGTGAATATCACACGTCAATTTACATACTTGTGGAGGTGTAAGACTATGGGAAGCTATTCAAAAGCTTTCCTACTAGTAGTGGTATCTGACAAGACTGTGCACTCTCTACACTTCCGTTTAATTTCGTCATGGGTGAGGAAATGAAGTGAACTCTGAAGGTCACGAGGATATCCGAACCCCGGTACTCAGACCTCTCCGAGCGAGAACCTTATCAGTATGGAATATGCAGACGATGGTTTCATTTTTGAAGGGCCAGAAGTGCAAGCATTACTAGAAAAACCTGTCGACGTCATCCAATCCACTGACATGGGTTTCACCCAAAAAGTGCAAGGTCATGCTGCGGGAGAGCTTTTAAACATGTCTCTGAGGCTTCAGGAAGAGACACTGGAAGTTGTGGAACACTGTATGGACCTTGGGAGTTGTATTAGCTGACGATAGTGTAACCTAGCAATCCAACGCACAAATCTCAAAGACCGGAATTGTGCTTGCCAATAGCACCACTTGTGGCATCAGAAAGACCTCTCACTGGGTCTCAATGGACGCGTGTATTCGGCTTTAGTGCGGGCCGTATTGTTGAGCGGTTGCGAGACTTGGTCACTTCGGAAGGATGATCTGAGACATCTTCAGGTCTTTAACCACCTAACTATAGGGGTATGATGAGGAAAGGGGACTTTGGAGAGGCACAGGTAGTTCACTCAAGGAATGCATTCAGTACTGCAAGCCAAGTGGGCTGTGCTAAACAGATTGATTTACCGCCTGCCGAGAAGTGTTTCCCATGCCTTCTTCGAAGTGACGGAAACCCAGAAGTGGACATGGTAGACGGCAATAGTTACGAAAAGTTGGAATGCTGTTCGTTTTCTGGGCTGGGGTCCACGTGACGCTCCCTATGCCTGGCAGGAGGCACTACGTGCGGCGGCTAAACGATTTCAGTGGTGTTCATGCTGTCAGTCTTTATCCAGATAATCTGAATGATTGTTGGTGTAGACATTTCGGATGTTTCTGGTATGATAACCCCATGTCCCAATTTTTTTCTTTCTTAGACTGTATTCAAATAAATTGACACGGTTATTATGCGATGAAGCACTAGTGTCCTCTTCTCGTTATGCTGTAAATGACCATGATACTCAAACGAGGTAATATTGTCCCTGGTGTTGAGGAAAGTGATTCTTTCATATAAAGAGGGAGGACCTGGCTGAACACCAGTGACCGTGGGATACTTATGAACACCCCGTTCGTTTATTATATTAAAAGGCGCGTGCCATTGTTGTATACACTGCAAAAACATCAAAATTTGTGGCATTCATCGGAGCTATCTCGCACAAAGTATGATATAGATGAATTGGGCCCAAGGGAGGGGCCGAGTGTAGCATTACCCAAGGCATTCCAGCAATGTAGGTGTCTAAGACTTCCTAAGATCGGGAATCGCCTTGTGCTACCAAACATGTGGCGTAGAATGGTGAAAACTTGGTAGGCTTTCGACGACTACGAGAATCACCCTCATTTGATAACTCAACCAACAAGATGTGCAAGTAACCGAATAGGCGGGTCACCTGTTCTCGGACTGAATTACATGAACACTTTGTTTTGGCCCCTGCCGGGTGCGAGAATGACGTAAATGTTTCCGGGTGCAGATTCAAATCACTTGAACGCCGGTGTGTGGTAATAACATGCATAAAACCGGTTGAATTACCATGAGGAACGAAAGCACGTGTCGCCAAACTGAGAATCTGCAAATCCGCATTTTGCACATACGCACGGGAATGCGCTTCGACTACACTCGACTGCGCAGCAGAGCAAGTTGTACGCACAAATTTAGCCGATTTGGGTGGGGCAGAGAGCTAGCGACCGATAAACGAGGTACTCGGTGGAAGCTACTCCGCGGACTGCCATGCATAATTACGAACTGTGGATACCTAGCCTGTGGTGACGCCTGGGTTTGTCTGTCCGACTCAGTTTTCCTTCCGGACACTCACTCTAACGAGAATATGGAGTTGCAGACTCCGTTCTAGACTGCATATCAAGCAAGCATTAAACTGGCAGCCACGAATGCTCCCAGATCTGGAAAATGTCAACTCAAACGTAGACTAACTGGCATGACTCTCTATGCGAGTCAGCGTATGGGTTTTTGAGTTGTACCCAGTGTCGAAAACTTTACGGGCAGTTTAGACTCAGAAAATGCACGCAGAACGTGCAGCTAGCGCATCACAGTTGTAGCCATCTTGGTATATCTGCGCCTGACAATGAGACATCGTTAGACTGAATAATACCCACATCGAGCACCTGAAGAACTGCGCTAACAGTTGGCAGATGGAATAAATCATTCTAATGGAAGTTTGCTCTGAGCAGAGATAATTTCGGGTTCGAGCCAGCTTTCTGACCTGATTTCCACTTTCACCGTCAACTACCATCTAATAAGATTATCCTCACCGACCAAGTGACCGCTACAATAGCTGTGTTTGAACAGCAGCTTACCCTGCATGTCATATTCCTATGCAGCGAGCGAGGAAGCGAATTCGTGATTTCGGGGTGGTCCAGCCACCCGCTAACAAGCTATGTTGCAAACAAAGCCTTATGACAATTGGTGAGCTGTCCCGGGGATGCATAATGACAAGAATCGATGGTAGTATCCTCGCTAGATCGAACGATTGCGTAACTCCTGAACTTTGCTGGTAACCTAACCTCACAATACACTTGCTACGTAGTCTGCATGGACGCAAGCGCTGGTGAATACACAATTTATTACGTAGGTGGGCGTAGGTGAGTAAAAAAATTGGAAATGCGTACAAAACTACGTGGTACATTAAGTAGGAATAATAGTACTGGTAATAATATGGTAGCAATAAAGCAACAGCGCACTGTCCTGGACAACGTACGAGCAAGTCACGTACGGAAACAGGCAGACCGGTTTGCATCGGAAAAAAATAAGCCTGGCCATAACTCGAACAGAAAGATATTTTCGATTGGTTGATCAGCTTTTGAAAGTGGGACAGGCAGGAAACAGAGAAGAAAGAACACACGGCGCAAGAGTGGTTATGAAATACTCTAGTTGTTTTCACTGAGAAAGATCAGGTAGGGAAAAAAGACCCGGATGATGTATGAAGCAAAATGCAAACCGGCTCAAGTCCCGAGGAAAGACACCAGGTCTGAAATAAGAACAATTATCATCACTAGACAGAAAAATTGGAGGTACGCAAATGGAACCGGTAGCGAATGGAGGAGCCTGGATACGAAGACCACTGATGTGTGATGACACATTGTTTGTATAGCAAAACCAAGAAACATCATACAAATGAGACACTGGGACAGAAAGATAGGTAGGTATCACAAACAAGCCGAACTCAAGTAGAACAGAAGGGGGTACTCCCATACATGCTTGCTAATAAATGCAGAGTCCAGAAATTCCGTGAAGCAGCGGACCATGATACCCAACAAAATCGGTTGGATACTTAGAGAACCGAAAAAACGTAATTTGTAGCAGCTAATCATCAGCTTGGCGTCTTCTCTAACAGGCAGGGTGTTTGTAAATGGCACGTAAAAATGCGGGGGCGGGTGTGGAGTTTCGGTAGCGAAAATCGGAAAGACAAGTATCATACTCGAAAGACCTGGAAAAGCTAAAATGCAATGGAGTGGTTGTGATTGCTTATTGTTTTCACTGTTGTGGTTGCCATAGTTAATATTGTCTCGCGATTCGTACTGTGTAAGCGCGTGAGTGCCAATCACGTAAATTAAAGTCAAAAGCCATCATCAACAAGTTGCATGTGGTGGCAGAATAATAACAATAATAACACGATTGAGAAAACCAAGTGTAAACATCAGACAGGAGGTGAAGAACGGCATGTTGGATGAAAGCAATAGATGTGCCGAATAGAGGGGAGATGGGGAAGACTAGTGAGCTAATGCATGGTTGGTTGTCCCCACCAATTTGCTCCAAAAAGTAATGCTAACTGGCAACTCGCATTAGATATCTTTTTCTGGGAGCGCGCAATCATCAACAGTCCCGTCGCCACTGCTTGCTGTTCCGTACAAAACTTCATGCAGCAGATTCACATTAGGCGGAGTGGATGGGTGATAGAGCGGGTCGCCACAGTTTTCCAGAAGCATCTAAACCAAAGTAAGGGATCAAACTAACAAAGAAACATACCTCATCAAACAACACACTGTCAGGGGCAGTGATACCACAATCTTCAGCCAATGCCCCCAGATCGAGGTCAGGGGCCGATTCCGAGTCGAAACTTGTAGTAGAGGAGGCTTGTCCGTCCACTCGATGTTTTTCCATATGTTCAATCAGATATGTACGAGAAGCATAAGTTCGCAGACAGATATAGCAAGTGAGAAACCCGGGATCCGTGTGACGTAACATATGTGCTTTTAGCAGACTGAGACGCCTGAATAGTTGCTGACAGAATGAACACGAATAGACTGGCTTCTGCAGATGGGATGCATGATGGCGTTCCAACTCACTAAGGAAACGAAACTTGCGACCGCAAACGGTGCAAGAAAACCCTTTCAAAACGGAATGTAATTAGTATTAGTACTCACTGTATGGCTGAGCAGTGTGTTGTTTCCGGTGGTTTTGTAGACTGCAAGCAAACAGAAAACCTCGTCCACAGGTGTCACATCTGAATGGTTTTGGTTTGTTGCTCAACTCCAGGTAAGCATGATGAGAATCCAAATGGAATTTAACATGACAACTTTGGGAAAACAGGGCACCACAAAGCTTGCACGAATGAGGGAGTTCGGCTGTGATAAAGTGGTCAGGCGGAACCTTAAAAACATATACCTACCATTATGAGTACGTTTGTGTATAGATAAAGCACCGGTACTAGAAAAGCTTTTTCCGCATATATCACAAATCGGACGCGTGAAAGAAGAGTGTTGCCGAGAGACATGACGTTGCAAATAGGATAGACGGGCAAACGTCGAATGACAATAGGGGCAAATGTGTGAGCCCTTGCAACGAAGAACGTGGAGCCGGATCTTATCAGATGGAAAATATTGACCACAAATCTTGCAAACAGCAACCAAACGCTCCTTGTGCTCATCAGCCAAGTGGCAGACAAGGGCTGAGCGGGACAACGCGCTCTGATTACATAAAGGACATCTTGAGAATTCCTCTGACTCAGGAGCACCGGTAGCCGTGGCCGTATAAAGCGCAAACTCCTCGGGGCTGTCCGCCACCTGAGTAGATCCTTCCATATAAAGCTGAAAGACTGTATGGAACAGGTCACAGCCAATCACCTGAAGAAAGAAAGAAAATCCCGATCAGCAGCAATAAGATGGGGTTTACATGTGCACCCAATAACGACTAACAATAAAAATAGTTTGGTGACAGTAAGGGAGTTGGGGATTTCAATCGACATCTCGTCCTGTAAGTGAAGACAATCTATGCCAAAAAGCGGAGAAGTACTGTACAGCTGTTTCATCCTTATTAGGAATCATCATCTCATGAATCGCCAAGCGATTGGAGCCCGCGCCCTCCAGGTTAGTAGTTGACGAGTAAACCGTTCGGCCACGATTGGCTGATCAGCAATGTGACTAAGTCGCGTATGGACAGGATACAGTGCCACTCATGCTCCAGTCACGGAATCCACATCACGCGGTCAATTGCTGACCGTCAACAAATTAGGAGTAGCTCAGAAGGGGGATAATTCACGAGTTGCACGAATTTCCCTTGGGGAGTCACTCAAGACATGGCCACGTGACTCGGACTCCGTGATTGGAGGATGAGTGGTGCTATAACCTGTCCCGATGCGAAATGACCTCTGCTGAGCAGCCGATCGTTGCTGGATAGTTTATTCTTCAACTAGTAGCCGCAATACCACAGGATCCAATCGCCTTGCAACTCGAGATGGGCACTGCTGATTCCCAATAAGGAGAAACCGCCGCACAGTGCTCCTAGGGGTTTGGGCACAGACTGGCTTCGCTTACATCACGAAGTCTAAATTGAAATACAGATTTATTTCTTATCCACATCATCTCCCATACAGCTGAGATACCCAGGATTACTAAAAGAACTACACGTTTGCAGATGTACTGCTGCTGGGAGAACAAGCTAAAAGAGTGATTAACGAGTGTTCCACTATTGATCTGCCCATTAAGCCCATGTGAAGGTGGACGTTTCCAGCCCACATGCAAATGTAGAACCCCCCAAAAAAACGGAACGAAACCACTACCCTCATGGACAGATTAAACCTTGCCATGGTGTGACGGTTTCTGAGTTTACGTGACCCACTGAGCCATACTTGGCATGGTCCGGGCGACAATCGCAGTCTCATACCAAGTTGGTCAATGGTTAGAGGTCTGACCAACACGGTATCCTGGCCTTCCAGGTTGAGCGTTGAGAGATGTATCGACTCGAGCTATAAAAATGGTAATGCACGAGCATTCCACGCCAAACACCACTGTCTTGCAGATGAGCTTTTGAGACAAAGGCTTTGGTTGAGAACTGTAAACGTCATCCCGTCTAGGTGTGGGCGCACACGCAGCATCCCAGTCCACGTACAACCATGAATTGCACACTTACAAATAATCTTCCGACAAACCAGCCGGGTCGCCTTAATTCCTGCGTACAGCAGGGTGGGTGAGCGAAAAGAGACTTGTGCTGGCACCATCTTCCGCTTTCAAACTTTTTCCTCTTCTCCTCGTTCTCCAGGGCTGCGTAAGGTGATGACAACTCGTTTAACAACTGAGAATTGCAGATCCTGACGTCGGACGAGTTTATCAGAATCGTCTTCTAGAGTCTCTTCCAACTGCCCCGCCGTCCGATGTGAATTGTTCCTAAAACGAGATCGCCACAGTGCCTGAAGTACGACGAAATATCAGACGTCAAGTGAAAGTGAGCGTGCGCACCGACCGTGAAGCCTGGTGGACACGGAAGGCTAAGGAAATGGAAGAGACTCAGAAAACCAGGGATGCCTGAAGATTAATCCAGTTGATCCGTGAGACCGGTTCCAGGAAACCATCAAAGAACAAAGTGGTGCCACTACCGTGAATAAAGAACACTTCGACCGCTAGGCCGAATACTTCAAACAATTTTCGTGGACAACCGCTGCCACTCATTTGGATCCCACAGCTGAAGAACTCTGGACGGTGAACCTGGAAGCCCCTACGACCTCGGAGGTTGATGACTGTTCTCTCAGGCGCCATCGAGCTTCTGGTTTGGATGACCTCCCACCTGTGTTCTTCAACGATGGGGGTGAAGTCCTCGGTCAGCGAGTCTGATATGCTTGCCTGCATCTGGAACAAAGCTAACTATTCCAAACAATTGGGGAGAATCGGCGATGGTGTCCATTTTCAAAAAGGGGGCTCGCAGTGAGTGTGGTAATCAAAGGGGAGTCAGCTTAACCGTAACGTCACGGTCGTAACATCACTCCTACTTCGTCACCTTGTGTACGTTAGCATCACGTAACCTGGCGACCACCAACTGCAAATCAACTGTCGGCCCAGTTGGATTACGTGGCCATCAGCCACTGGTGGAGAGCCACAATTCAAGAGTGCCGTTCCTTCTGTGACGCAAATCGATTCCAATCACATCATGGTGCGTGCACGCCCGACAGTTCGTTTCGCTTCAGGCCCTCGCAAGTCAGCAAGCACGCCAATCCACCATCTTCAAAGAACCACCATAGCTCAACAGTATCGACCTGAGCTAGCTGAACAACTCTCCACAGTAAGCCAATACTGTGGAGGTAGTGAGCACGTGGTTAAAGCATGGAAAAATGTGGAAGAAGCTATGCTAGCGGCATTCAATGCTGTCTGTCCGCCTTCTCCCATACAATTAAATGACCACTGGATATAGTCGAGATCGCTAGTCTTGACTGACGCCAAGAAATCCGTACCAGCAGGCAACGAGTATGACGGCGCACACAAATCCCTCAAAGATTCCTAGGAAAGACCGATAGCTCTGGTGGACATCGAAAGCTCGGGAAATGGACAGAAAGATCTACCGGAAACAGCCATGCCCTATATCAACTGGGCCTAGGAAGGCAGCGGTCAGTTGAATAATAAGTGAAAAAGGCAGCTCACTGATTCACTCGCAAAAACACCGACTGGAAAGATGGACCAAACACATCGAAGAACAGTTTAGCTGGCCTCCTGCAACATAGCCTCTGGAGATGGTGCATGCGAGCGAATGGAATGCAAACCTTAACCGCCCGTCGGAAGAAATAAAGCATGAAATATCCGTACTGAAACGTGAGAAGGTACCAAGAACGGACGGTCTGTATCCAGCCCAGTTCAAAGAAGGCGAAGAATCCCTGGTGACCCGTCTAACAAAGCATACTGGTGCACTCCACCCTGCAGAATGGGGCACGTCGACAGTTATTTCTATCTTAAAAAAGGATATGCAGACGCTGTGCGAAAACCACCGTGGCGTTAGTGGCATCGAAGTTGCTGTCTGGTCTTATCCTTCGAAGGTTGACTGAACGCAGCGTGAGACAGGTCCGTGAAAACCAAGCGGGGTTCCGTCCTGCAAGAGGGTGCATCGACCATATTTTTACCCTCCGACACACTCTGGAACAGCGACACTGCTTCCAGTGACCAACATTGGTTGTCTTCCTTGACTTGAAAGCTGTCTTTGACTCTGTGGACCGTCAGGCACTACGGCAGTGTCTGTGGAGCAAACGTCTCTTCCATCACCAGATGTGAATTCATACTGGGACGTGATTGCCACCTCTTTGCATAGTGCTGCGAATTTCGTCTGTGGCACGGCACCACCAAGCGCACTCGAGCACTGGATATCAGACCGAACGGTGGCACTGCGTAAGTCTCGGATGAATATCGCAGCCGGTCTTGAACATAACCTGATGATGACGTCAAGTGAAGGCGAGCGTGCAAGCCGACCGTGAAGTGTGGTGGACACAGAAAGCCAAGGAAATGGAAGAGGCCCAGAAAGCCGGTAATGCCCAACGCTTATTTCAGTTGATCCGTGCGACCGGCCCCCGGAAACCACCTGTGAGCGAAACCATCAAGGATCGGAATGGAGTGACCATATCGAATAAAGAAGAACGCCCCGATCGGTGGGCCGAATACTTCGAACAACAATTGTCATGGCCACCAGCTGGCACTCATCTGGATCCCACAGGTGACGTAGAACCTTGGACGGTGAACGTGGAACCGCCTACGGCATCGGAGATTTATGACTGCATATGTTCTCTCAAGCGCCACCGAGCCTCTGGTCCGGATGACCTCCCACCCGCATTGTTCAAAGATGGGGGTGAATTCCTCAGTCAGCGCTTGTCTGATCTGTTCGCTTGCATTTGGGAAAAGGAGTCTGTCCCAGACAACTGGGGAGAGTCGGTGATAGTGCCCATTTTCAAAAAAGGGCCTCGTAGTGAGTGTGGCAACCACAGGGGGATCAGCTTGACCCCGGTCGTAACGAGACTGTTGGCGTCACTCGTGCTTCGTCGCCTTACGGTGGCTCGTGAAACACTGACTCGAGAGCAGCAAGCGGGATTCCGGCCTGGTAGGGGTTGCGTTGACCAAATCTTCACACTTCGTCAGGTGCTAGAACAACGCCATACGTATAAGCGACCCACGATTCTAGTATTCCTGGATTTCCAAGGCGCATTCGACTCGGTTGACCGGTCTGTTCTTCTTGACACGCTTGCCCACCAAGGAATGCCCCGGAAGTTTGTGAACATAATAAGCTCTTTGTATTCTCGGACTTCCGGACGTGTGAGAGTATACGGCGAGCTCTCCAAAAGCTTCCGTACACAAAGCGGTGTCCGTCAGGGATGCCCACTCTCTCCTTTCCTATTTAATTTCGTGATCGATGAGATAATGAGACGAACGCTGGAAGGTCTCCAAAACCCCGGTGTTCAGATAGCCTGTGACGAAAACCTTGTCGATCTGGAATATGCAGACGACATCGTTCTCATCTTCGAAGAGGAGGAGAGGGCGCAGGTGTTTTTGGATGAACTGACCAAAGTCATCCCGTCCTTTGGTATGCACTTTGCACCCACAAAGTGTAAGGTCATGCTGCTGGACATGCAGTCACTGAACACGCCACTTACAATCCAGGGAGAGGCACTGGAAGTTGTGGAGCGTTTTACGTACCTGGGTAGTTGTATTAGTTCTGATGGTAGTGTGACAGACGAGGTCAATGCACGAATCTGCAAGGCACGGGTCGCGTTTGCTAATTTGAGGCACCTATGGCGTCAAAGTGGTGTATCCCTGAAACTCAAGGGACGTGTGTATCAAGCTACAGTGCGGGCTGTTTTGTTGTATGGCTGTGAGACCTGGCCTCTTCGAGCAGCGGAACTGAGACGTCTTCAGGTGTTTGACAATCGTTGTCTCAGAACCATAGCTCGTGTGGGTTGGTGTCGGCGAATCCGTAACGAGGCAGTTAGAAAGCGAGTTTTTGGTTGTGCAACGGGTACTTCCATTGAAGAGTGTGTCCAGCACCAGAAGCTGCGTTGGTTGGGACACGTGTTGCGTATGCCTAATCATCGTTTGCCGAAGAGAGTGCTGTTTTCCATGCCCAATTCAGAGTGGCGGAAGCAGAGAGGGGGCCAACCCTTAACCTGGCAGAGGGGTATGAAGGAAATTACGAAACGCTTGGGTGCTGTCGGTGCTACTCGCCTTCCAGGTTGGGGACCGCGTGATCCTCACTGTGCCTGGTTGGAGACGCTGCAAGATATGGCTGCCAACCGATGTCAGTGGCGATCTTGTTGTCAGTTTCTATCCAGATTGCCTGAATGATTGGCTGGAGGCGTAGGCACCTCGGAATGATTGTAGTAAGCTAGCACTAAGTCCCTTCCCCGTCAACCTTTATTCATTTCTTCACAATAAGGCTTTCAAATAAAACATGGTTGTACGGCAGCGAAGCATCGGTGTAGAACATTGATGTCATGCTGTCGACGATGATGAACCGAAGGATTTGGTTGAGAACCCTAATCATTGTAGGAGCCCTAATTGTAGGAGTCCTGAAAGTATTTCAGTCCACATACAACCATGAACGTCACGATTGAAAATATCGTACCCCATCGGCCGTCGTCTGGTACCATCAACCGGGTCACCTTAATTGCTGCATACAGCAGGTTGAGTAAAGAAAAACATGTTACCACCGTCGTATTCGTTCTTGCGACTTCCCCTATACCCTCTTCTACCCTACCCCACAGTTGGAATGCCTACACAAGACAAGTCGAGAGGCAGAGGTCGGGTTCGAACCACGGGTCTTCTGGTTGGTAAATTCGCGCTCTAACCAGTGAGCCATCTCGCCCGGAGAGCACCTGCCGCAGAACAGGAGAAATCGCTCGACGTGGTGCCTATCAGCGAACCAACCCCGAATCCAGATAGACTACACTGCCATCAGTCACCGGTGACGAGGGTTGATCACTGCCTGTCGCTCATTCGTGGACTCCGTCGGACACATCCGACGCCATGTCCGTGTAGATCAGGAATCTTGGTGGATCCGAAAGACCGAAGAAATGGAAGAACCAAAAAATGCTAGAAACGTTCGCAGGTTGTTCAACTTGATTCGTTCGACTGGTCCTCTGAAGTATCTTGTCGGCGAAACCATTGGGGACCAAAATGGCTCACCGATATCCAGCGAAGGAGAACGTTTATGCCATTGGGCGCGATACTTCAGCTGGCTACCTGTTAGCTAAGTAGATAAAAGTCGTTCAGCTGTAGTACTCTTTCGGTGCCTAGCTGCCATACCACCGGAAGGAAGCACGAGGGCTGGGAAACTGCCAGATTGCCCAAGCCTAGACAGGGGAAGTCGAGAGGCGGAGGTCGGGTTCGAACCAAAGTCTTCCGGTTGGTAAATTTGCACTCTAACCACTAAGCCATCCCGCCCCCACACTGCTAGCAGTGGTAGTATAGTAGTTGTTCAGCTGTAACACTCGTTGCTTAGCTGCAAGGAGCCGAATGAAACACGAGGGCTGAGATGCCATTAGGTTACCTAAGTCTAAACAGTATCAGTCCAGATGCCCTGGTTGGGTGCGAACCACGGACTTTCCGGTTAGTAAGTTCGCACCTCAACCACTGAGTTACCTCGAGCTCGGTCACTTGCTACCTCCAATCCGGACAGCCGGTCTTCCGCAGGAAGTGGGCTGTGAATATGGAGTCCCCTTCAGCCTCAAAAGTATATGAGCGTATATCTCCATTCAAATATAATCGTGCTCCTGGTGCTGACAAAATCCCACCTACTCTGTTCAAGGACGGTGGTGAATTCTTTGGCCGGTGTCTGTCTGGCGTATTTGCATCTATCCGGGAAAAAGGGAACGTCCCAGACAATAGGGGTGAGTCAAAAATGGTGCGCATTTTCAGAAGCACTCGCAGCGTGAATGTAGTAACCACAAGGGTATCAGTTTAATTCCCGTTGTAACAAGGCTTCCGGGGCCACTGATTCATCGTCATACGGTGGCACGCGAATCACTGAACCGTGAGCATCAAGGGAAATTTCGACTAGGTAGAGAGACTGCGTCGCTAGAGTAAGGCCACACTCGTGTTCCTTGACTTGAAGGATGCGTTCGATTCTGCCGATCGGTCAGTGCTCTTGACCACACCTGATCAACAGGTGTGATGGACATAATCCGGTCTCTATTTTCATATACGTCTGGGTGCGTGTGACTGTATGAGCTCACTGAAAACTTGCCTACAAAAGGTGGTGTACAGCGAGGATATCCACTCTTTCCAGTCTTATTCAACATCATTGATGGAATGATGAGGCAAACGCCTGAAGGTCCTCAAAATCCCGGTGTTCAAATCGTTCCTGATGAGAACCTTGTCGATCTGGAGTACGCAGAAGGCACCGCCCTCGTGTTTGAAGTCCAAGCACAAGCAGTGTTGGATACACTGGCAACCAGCATACCAGTTTTCGGCATGCGTCTTGCACCTACCTTCAAAGTGAAAAGTCATGCTTAAGTCATCATCAATACTGAGAGTAACACCAGATGGGAGTACTGGTGCTTCACTGTCGTACAACTATGGCAATTTATTTGAATAAAGCCTTACAATCGAACGAAAGAGATGGGAAAGGGAGGAAGACATGGGGCTAGCCTACCACAAACACTCCAGGTGTCTAAACCTCCAGCACTCAGTCAATCTGCATAGAAACCAACAGCATGAA
>SJOL01010839.1:793920-815789 GCA_004794785.1 Opisthorchis felineus
CCAGCTACAGACAAACAACAACGGCTCTATTCTATGGTTTTCCCGAATTAAAGGCCATGCTCAGAACCACCGGCGATGGGTGGTACACCCGTGCTACTGGAGGGGTGGTGAGTATACGACCGCACCATAGTGCAACGTAACAAAGCGTACCCGCCCACCGCACGAGGTGCATGCTACAAGACATGCGAGGTGACAAGCCACCAAGCAGACACAATTGCGGTTTGTACATTGATAGATAACTCCAGCCACCAAATATTTTATCCGGTCTGGGGGGAACCAGGCCAATAAAACAGCTGATTCGTTTCGAACAAGCAAGCATCAAACAGCCACTGGAAGAGGCAAGTCGCGGAGGTACATGAAAGGGCAGCTATCTTTTGGGCCATGGGAGTAGAATGGAGATTTTCAGAGCCCGCGCTCTATGGCTAAACGACAGCGAAGCATCAGTGTGAACCGCCATGTCAAGCAGAGGCGCGCCACAGTTTTGTGTGTACGTGTGAATGAGTGGGCTGTGGAACCAAACAAGTATTTCATTCATCGCGCATCTTCAGACCCACTGTTTGATGTGCGTGCACTGCAGTTGGTCACAGGATGCGGAATGGTTCTGAACAGTGGGGAAATAAGGCTTCGGTATGGCTAAGGTTAGTTAAACCTAGTCAAAGTAAAGCACCGGACATCAAATAGAGCTGACAGAGTTAGTCAGGGATCGGACAAGGCTTGAAGGAACTAGGAATAATTTGGCTGGGCACAGAAGCTTAGGGCCGGAGGTAAGGAAATACAACGAGGCTGGTGGAGACGGGCATGAAAACAATTGCGATGGCAGACGCTGGGCACTCTCTGCAACACAACTGCGCCACAGAGAGCAGGTGCAGATGTGGTCCCAGGAAGTGCAATGTCCGCATGAGAGATAGATACGATGGTGATTTATGGACAAGAACACTTGGAAGGGTGGTTGTTTCACTTGCGGGTTAGCGCTAGGGGGTTCCAGCTGGTGAATGTACATGCTAGGACCAAGTAATAGGATAGTTGGGGCGAGAGCGCCAATTAAAAGGGCTTAGGGCCTGTTTCAAAGAAAGTGTTTAGTGTAAGTTTTAGCGCAAAAAGATGCTCGGCTCCCTCAATAGAAAGGTAAGAATAGAGAGTCCTTCGAAAGCCTACATGAGATGATACAGTACGGATATAGTAGGGGAGCTGGTTCCATAGTTCAGAATACGGGCAAAGGAAAAAGTTTTGTCTAAAGACAGTTCGACAGGTCGACAATGGGAGGAGAAATCCAGAGTTGCGCATATTGTCGGGAGGGCAGGAAGAAAATTTAGGACGGCGGTCAGCTTTGTAAGCCCGTCGGTAGATTAGGCGATGCAGAAGGCCCAGTTTCAACCTAATGCGCCTCAGCCATAAAGGAAGCAGCCCAAGTGACAAACAGCGAAGACGACACGGCAGTGTGGATGACGTCGGAAAGAAGGACTTAGTGAAAGGGGGCGCTGCACATTTTCCACAGCAGTCTGGCATGCCTGCGAATACTGAGGCGGATTCAGGGCTGGATTCAAGAATGGGTCTTACAAACTGCTTAAAGATGGCCATCAACCATGATTTATTGTGAGAGGATCGGCGAATGAAGGCGCAGAGGTTGCGGGCTCTGTATCATGAATGTTGGGAAGAATTAAACGCACAGGAATACCTAAGACCTAGTTCTCTCAATTCGGGAAGAGTAGGAATCGAGAGTCCATCAAGAATAAGCATCCCAGAAAGAATCTAAAATCGATGAGAGGGCTTGGCATTTTGGAACGGCGAAAAAAGGACAGGAGTTAGAGGACCAGAGGGATAAAGAATTCAGGTCGGACTGAATGTTAGCAAGAGTGGAAACAGAATCACTGGCTCTCTTAATATCATCAGCGAACAGAAAACGGGATCCATGGGTGATCGAATCAATGACACTATTAATATATAGTAAGAGCAATAGGGGGCCAAGCACACTATCCTGAATATCTCCACTGGTGACGGGAAGAGTTGATGAAGAGAGATCCCCGATCTTGGTGATTTGGGTTCTCCCAGTGAACCATCACAGGAGCAGGCCACCGATCCCCGTACATCGTAATTTGTTGAGGAGCGCATCGTGGGGGCTTGGTCAAGGGCCTTGCAAATATCAAGATAGATAAATAGATAAATTGGTCAACGGCGATCCGGCGTACGTAGTTGCCGTTGGTAGCATGTGAAGGCTACGATTGAGTGACGCCAAGAGTATTGATTGCTGCAGATGGGTGAAGGGAAGAGGGATCCAATTGGCGGCTTTCAGGGGTCGATCTTGGGGATGTGGGTGGTGAACTTTTAGTAAGCTGTCTTTGCAGTCGTTTGTGAGCACCTTTGATCTTTACCGTTTGAAGTTTTGGGATAGAAAAGAGGAGAGCCTGGGATGCCATTAGACGTGTGGCATCGTTTTTGCCCTCGAATCGCATCAATATTGGGCAAAGCAAGGATGGCTTCGACTTTCGGAATCGTCCAGTGTCAGGCATGTTACATGTCGTCAGGAGAGCAGTTTTTTAAATTCAAGGGGTATGTGATCAAGTATATTGTGTATTAAGACCTTGGGACGGCACTCCAAACGCTGACAAATCTTAGAGGCAAGTATGTCAATGAGAATGGACGCTTTTTCAAGATTGGACAGATCACATGCTGCGTCAGTATCCAGAAGGTAAGCAATTGACCGTATGCCTCGGAAGGGAGCTGGTTCGCTTTCCATCCTGTGCACACAGGCTCTGAGATTAGCCAGGTCTGCGTGAATCCGAGATTCTTCTAGTAGGGGTGAGGGAAGAGGGCTGCTGAGTAGGACTGGAAGGGAGACATCGGTTAGTACGACCAAACAGCCTGAAGTGACTCGCAGTGCTCTGTTGACCGACTTTGAAGAGTGATGGGACTGAATGCTGGGCCTTTTGGTAGCGGGACGCTTCTTTTGGCACAATGAGGGGATAGGTGATGGGGATTCGGGGTCTAACAATCGCTTAGAGGAAGATGGGAGTGGTGTCATTATCTTAACTTATCAGGTGCACGCAAACTTGAGACGCTAACCAGATACTGGGGAACACGACTGAGTCCGTTTACAAATGTGGGCACGAGTGCTCGGGCTCAGAGCCTGAGAATTAAGCCCCTGGTTTTGTGCGAGGGTGCTAATATGGCTGAATATAAGATGGTTGCGATTTATGGTGGGGACGGTAGAAATGTTGTTTCTTGCAAGCTACGGGGCGAGTATCAGAAAGCAGAAAGCCGTCGTGGGTCTGCTACTGGCAAACTCTGACGTCAAAAGAGATTAATCAAATAAGAAAGAGTCAGAGGGAGGATGAGTGCAGCTATTGGGGGAACGCTCTAAATGAGCAATTAATTGGTGTGCAATAATGCTTTGAAAACGCTACGGGCAGGCTGGGGTCCAAAAAATATTTTTCAGCACCTGACCTTGAGATTCTAGTTTCGCGGTTGCTCCAATGAAGGAAGGAGTTGGTGCTAACGCACAAGCCGGAACGCGAACTGCGGGCTTTCAGAAAAAAACTGTTGTGCCAAAGTTCGGTCAACAAGCTCATCCAACGCATTACGTCTGGCTAGTACAACGCATACATATGTTTTTCAACTACACACGTTGATGGAATTTATGCCACTCAGTACTCGCACAAAGGAATTAAGTTCTCGAAAACTACGACATTTTCAGGGTTGCCACTTCGTAGTGTAGAATGTCTATGTATAGCGTATATGTACATGTATTATGCAAATTATCTAAATTGGTGATTTGTTTGAGCGAACGAATCTTCAAGGTCAATAAACACCAACCACTGTGAATACCTTGCCTAATGTAACAAGCAAACGCAAAATGCGGAAAAAGGTGACTCACAATAGACGGACTTTTCAGATAATTCTACCACTGAAATAGTTCCCTGAATATTCTAGAATCTACACGGCCCCTGTAGATGCAAAGATCATGACGTTGTTCAATTAGCCACATGGAACCTACGTCGATCACAGCGGACGGCTGAACGAACCTAGCTAACGTACACGACTAACATGCGGCTAAGGGTCCGCGATGCCTACTCAGCTGGCCGGAGCGTGCCCGTCCATCTTTACTGGGGAGAAGGTCCAAAATAAAAGGCAAAAAAGTTGAGTTGCATTGACCGTTTTGATGAGTACATATGTCCTGCCGGGGGGCGCATGAACTTCTTCGTGCGGAGTGTTCATTTGGCTACTGACGTCCTGAAATGAGAGGAAGATATAAATTAGGTTATCGAAATACCACCATGAGGCAGGCAGCTGACAAACTGGGGGGAATACTTGCACCTTGTTTGGCCCAACACTACGATAGTGAAGCCTTGGCGGTCGCGGCCACAAGTGTCTCAAAACGAGAGAACATGCACACGTAGTCATTCGATAGACCACGTTCAGAACGTGGCTGTCACCCTCCAAGATTTGCCGTCGGTCACAATGATAAGACGTATGCATCTCGAATTATTGCATGAGCCACTCGGTGTGCAGGGACACCTTCTGTATGGTGTGCTCCGGTGTGATTGAGTGGTGCACCCAGTTTTTCAGGCGGCCGTTTGCATTCTCCAGACGGTTGTTGGTCACATTATCGAAGTGAACCATCCCGAATTTTGCGCGCACAGCCAATTTGCGAGTACTGTACAACCAGTGGGCCGTAGGATAAGAGACAAACCACGGGTCCGTGCAGCGCAGTATTTGCAGATCTTGCCGGAATATGTGTGCCCGCATTATGATAAATAAAAACCTACTGTAGGGCATTGTCCAAGCAAACCATGCGGTGAAATACGTGCCGGATTTTCGCAGAGTGTGTCTATGACCAAAAATACATGGATATTACATGATGCATACTTGCCTCCTGACAGCTTTTCTGATATGAAAGTAGCACAGGACCACGTCGCAGCCGAACATGACTCTTGCAGCCCGCATTTGCGCCACCAGCTTGTCCACAACAAAAGTCCTAACTGCATACTGCTCCCCCAACCTTTCGTTGAATAAGTCAAACAGTTCACGCATAGGAGCAAACTGTTCACTCTCCACGAACACATACATAACCGGACGACCAGTACCCATACCGTCCGTTATCAGGAAGGTATACAGCTTGTATCTACAGGCCAAATATTAAGTGCTCTAAAAAAGTTATCCAAAACGGTTTGTTGCGTGCGTTCCGTCTACATTTACTACATCTGGAAAGCGTCTGCTGCCATCAGGAGAAGCACATGTGGCCTTCCCCCGACTGCAGCAAAAGCACGAGTCCGGTCTCCCGCAGTTTTACCAGGACCGGGGGCATATCATCTGTCACAATAAAGCCCAACTATGCGGCACCTACTCGACATAGCCGGTCGACACTTCCGACGGTAGTTGTACACATCCTGAACGGTAAGGATCTCGCCAAATTCACCGGCCACAAACTGCCGCACCCCACACGACGGCTTTCCATATTTCAGAAGGGCCCCGCAGGTGCCCAACTAGTCTTTGGTTAGCAGTCGATTATCCGGAAGCCGATCGCACAATAACTTTGGCAACCTATGGTTGCGTTCATGAAAATAAGAGGTGACTGCGGGGTGGTTCCTTTGCCTCCGTAGACAAAACCGCACCGAAGAGACGATGCTTCGCGTACTTGTTCATTAGAATACACGCTCAGCTTACTAGCTTCTTCGGATTCCTCGACTTTCCGTTGATCCTGGAGGTCGCCCTCTGCATTTGTGTTACACCCATTCGTAGCGCAAAATAGCGTTTGTGCCTCAACTGCTGGATGAACGCACAAACTCCACATAGTTATCCTTCATGTACTGATTTAAGGCCTTCTCAAATGCCGTGAAGGATGAAATCACTTCCGAAGCCATAGCACAGCAAGTTCAAAGTCAAATGCGCGCCAAACATTTCGAAAGGGGATTAATTTAAACAAATAGCATAAAAGTGACGGCAAATTAGGTTGCTTTTTGGTCTGATTACATATGCATTTCGACGTAAAAAGTTTTATTTCACTTGCAAGGGTTTTGCAGAAAAAAGCATTGTGCGTCCAAGGCGCGGAGAAATTTACACTAGACAGTCTGCAGATGTTAGCCCCAGTTTAAAGAACACCGCGGAAAGTTTAAATGGGCTAAGACTTAGTTTCGCGCTTTGTCCCCTAACCTGGTGATCACATGCAAAACGACAGTGGTCGGTGACCTTGAAGGTTTGCTCACTTAAACAAAAAGCTATGAGCAACATATCACTGAAAAGTGCAACCGGATCAGACTGAATCCCCGTAAAATTCACAACGTCAAATACCCCATAGTTTAGGCGAAATTTATTTCAGCTTACTTATAATGAGCGGCATGCCATCAAAATACGGATTACATGTCCAAATTTTCACAAAACCGTAACCGTCTGCAGAGATTTCAAAGGCTTTAAAACTTTACGGTAAAGATCCATCCAAGGATCGACTTGATTCGTGGCAGTGCAACTTTAAATTTGAATGCAAGCTAATAACAGTGAGATGAGTTTTAACAGCTTCCAGGTTGGTCAGATTATAATGCATTTTTGGTTATATACAGGGAAGTTTTGCAACTTAACACAGAACTCTGCCCTAGGCGCGACGGTCTAGGAGAAAATTTAATAGGTCGGAGGAGGTTCAGCGCACTTAAACGCGACCTGTTTTACTGGTGGGCTGTGGCTTTTTCCGACCTGCCTCCACAATTGCTCCCGTCTTCTGAGCCGGCTGCTAGATGTTTGAACCCTTTGTTAAAGATGTCCACAGGTTGGGCCTCGTTCAACAAGCCGAATGATTGAGTTTACTGCGGGGTCACAAGCTTCAAGACTTCGCTTGCCAAACTTTGTAAGTTGAATTACTTACGTCTTCCTAGATTCAATGATGGCATGCTGGAACTTCACATACGGAAACAAAATGGACCATGCCTCTATTCTGCCAATTAATGTTCGTGCTTCCAGGTAGATAAATCCCTTCCAGTTATTCCAATATATTCATTGTACTTTTTCCGGTGAATAACACTCTTTGCCGCCTATTTAGACCTCGTCCTTTGGTTCTAACACCAACCTTCCCAAAGTGACACGTGAGGTGTGAGCCAATGAAGACCCACTTGGCTGCAATTTTCGGGCTAACAACTCCAGTCTTGGCATCATTGCCGTTGCCATCTAAGCTCTTTCTGAAAAGATTTTCCTGGTACTTGCTCCAAGCCGCTGCGTCTCTCACACTAAAGCTTCCCGTCTCTCTTCTTGAATAATACAGCACGTCTTTGAAAATTTCGTTTCGCTTATCATTATCTGCAACAAGAGGGCTGCTTTTGTGGTTCACAGTTTGAATAATCGATAAACGTCACCATATCGTAAAACGTTCAAAAGCACGCACGTTGCTCAGTTGGTCAAATAGGTGAGTAAAACAGTAATCACACACAAGCTTCATCTCACAGTTGTTCATAGCGTGAAGCAAACAAACCTACGATGAACTCCCTAAACCGCCCCATACACTTCCAAATTTTAGTTATCGGTCCGCGGTTGGCCGTCCAAAATACTCATTGGCTGCTGTTTCCATCGCGCTAACCATCTCGGGGTGGCCCGTGTAGCGACAATTCTCCACAACTGCCCACAAAACGTAAAATACATGTAGTTTTTACCAAATTCTGTTCCCGATCATCATCCGCATAGCCCGGAGTTTTTACTTTTATTGGTGCTTAAGAAGTGCCCCGTGCATCCCATTCCTCCGTTATTGTGAAACGATAACAAAAGGGAGACACTGTAATGGCGAGCAGTACCCAAATCCGGTCATTAACGCAGATCTGGCCTACAAGCATCCAACCAACTAATGACTTTTGTGATGATACTGTTCCAGCGGTTGTCAGAACAGAGATTTTTGCTGGTTACATATGCATGGTACAGTAAAAAAACAAAACGATCCGTCCAACCTTGGCAGTGAAGGATTCAAAAATTTTGGAACCCACCTTCAGAGATGAAATGGGTTCCGCACCTAGCAACCGTGATCAGCCACCGGTGAGTTCACATGAACAAACAAGCTAGCTGGCGTGTGTAATGGGGCACCATCGCAGTGGTGTGTCATATATAGTAACCTTCGCCGGAATATACGGGTTAATGCAGGGTGAAGACAGATGCGGACGTCTGCGCTTCTGTAACGCCGTAGAGATGTGTAAAAAGTGTAATATATATAGTATGTTATATACATGCATACCTAATATGCAATATACACACATTATAAATAGAGGGACGATGGGGGTGAGCCAGACACATACGGGAGCCCTGAACATTGTAGAGCGCATATCTGTTGAAAGGACTGTTTTTTGGCTAGTCGCATACACAAGACAACAAATGAGTTTGTTGTAGAATCGGCATATACTTATTCAAGGGCGTGGAGCATGGCCAATTTTGAAGACCTCGTTGAAAGTTACCGGCTTTCTGATAAAAACGCACGCAAAATAGGCCGTGTGTGATGTTTTTGGGGACTCTAACTTGGGGAAACTTGAGTCTGACGTGGTCTTTTGGGTTCGTGCTTTCAAGAAAATTGCATGTCCAGTCAGGTGGCCGCATATCGAGAATGGCGTCCAAGGGAGACAATAATCTCAATTTGTGACCAATAAAGTGAGTCCTTGATACATATGCAGCACAAATATGGGATGGATCAGTCGTTGAACGACAGTGATTCTCCAAAGATAGGTGTTCAAGAGAATTTATGCGGACGAAAAACAGAAAGAAAGCTCATGATCCTAAGCCCAGTCTGCAAGGTTGTGCATTATTAATATTTACCCGTAATTCAAAAACTACAAGTGAGGTTTACACACTTTGTGCAATTATAGGTCACGAGCTAGGGGTCACAGCGTTTATCCTCCCAAGCCACATCCGTTTTTTTGTTAGGCGCATAAATACGGTGCCACAATGTGACAAGCGCCCCACGAGACAGGAAGACTTTACTGCTATCAGGCTGCAACTAAGGTCTCTGATAAGCTGAGAGAGATGGCCAAGAGTATATCATGCTTTTGGGAAGATGAGACGACCCTCTAAGCCACTTTACTGACGAACATGTAAATATTCAAAGTTATAATAACCATTATCGTATTCTTCTGCGGACAGACCAGGTTTCGTGGGAGACATTATAAACGGCTCTTTATACACGCATCCGGGGGTATGAGTTCGGCAGGCTTGATGTGCCATTAGTGGCTTAAAATAACAGCGCTTAATGTATGTTGACGCGCAAACCAGAAGAACGAAAATCCCTCGAGTGTGCAACATGAAACGAGTACATGCCCTGGTCACTTGTATATGGGGGGTAAACATTATAAAGTTCAGCCGTTTCAGATTCTCTTTTAGCCATAACGTTCCAAATAGCCTCCTATACTTTCCAACCAAGTACCGTGGCCCTCCACTGAAAGTTTCCTTCTGACTGTGCTACCGCCGAGAAAGCTATGAACTTCTCTTCCGCGAACTGCTGTGTCCTTGCGTTCCTATAATGGTCGTTGACATTTCCGATTGACTATCATTTTGCAGCTGGTTACTTTCAAATTCACTTTATATTCTGCCCTCTACACACTCTAAATTACTTTGTGGTGCAGCTTAACTTTTCTTCCTTAGCTACTACACTGTGCAGGAAACAACCACATCCAATCCCCTATTCTAAGAATGGTGGATCCGATATACCTGTTCTATTCCTAATATCTTCAGGATAACGACAATCACTGGAATAGTTCCAAATCAGCAAGGGCATTCGAACGCCGTTTGCACTGCTCTTTATGCCTACGAACGACGAAGCATCCCCACGTCCATCCTGTTTGATTTCTCTCCCGCATCCCCGTGGTGTGTAAATCCTTTGATGCTTGACACTCTACCAAACGATGACATGGGTTTTGGTTGGACCGTCAGTTAGCTTTGGCCGTCCAAATTCCATTAAATTTCCTTTCTTTAAGGCGCTGTTCAGCAACACTCATGGTGGACAAGAATAATCTTGTCCTTATGTTCTCAGCCTAACTCCCAAAGTTTCGTTGCTAAGTTGAATTTACCCATTACTGACTTCTTTATATGTGTATGTAGTGCTCAAGTGCTTGGACATCAAACAGCTTGGAATTGTAAATCAACGAGTGGTTTTCTACTAAAAGAGCCGGTTCCTGACTGATCGTAATGACTACGGCGCCCTGTAACGCACGCCATCAAACAGAGAGGGTGTCTTGGAACAACACACGCCCGGCAACAGTCATCAAGATGTTCAGTACGCTTCACAAAAAGGTGTATTTGAGAGTAAGTGCGCCTTAAGAAACTTACTTAGAAGCCGTGAGCTTCCGTACAGTCCCGAACTCCGGCGATGGCATCTCGGACGGGGAGCCGCAGACTTACTACTCACGGCACGATGGCCTCCGCGAAAGGTAGACTGATTGTAATGACCAGCCCATTTTTCAGAAAAGATAATACAATGTACTCACTCACCAGTGACGGACGAGAAACAGGACGATTCCAAAGACTTTCAAAAAGTTTGCCTACTTGACCCTTTCACGTGATGAGCAAGTTGGGGGCTGTGATTTTATTTTATTATAAATTTTGGGCACAGTCCACCTCACGGTCGTTTGCAATGGTGCCACCACACTTGCGGACCATTGAAAAAATCGATTACTCTAGCGATAAAGCATGCAATTCCGATAGGTCGTATGAGCCCGATCCCTCAACCAAATAATTCTGCGCATACTGGCTGCGTTTTGAAGTGCACTTAATTCCTATTCATTCATTCATCTCTAGATGAAGTGCATGTTGAGTTTCTGAGCTGACGCTTACCGAAATGCTTCAGCGACACGCTTTTATTGCCCTTCGAATATCAGGAGGAATGTCGGATCTTTTGGAAAAGCTGGATGTACGGCCGATGTACATAGAGCAACGCCTCAGTTTTGTTGCATTCACTGTAGTGTGGCTCGGAAGAGATGAATAGAATGGCCTTGGATGCGCTCTTGGTTAGAAAGTTGGGCGTGGAATCCCTCGAACAAGCAGTGAGTACCGGTAAACACGTTATCAATATAGCTGATTCCTTTTTCAAGAATAAGCTGCTCTGATCCCCGTCTTTTGGACAACAACATGCTGCGCGTTATTTCTGTTGCTCTGTTTGCAGATCGACCGGCCACGTTAAGTGAAAAAGAAAAGGACCTATCTCATGCACAGACTTCCAAAGGCTTATAAAAGGTAGAGCTTATGTGCACATAGTATCACACCACGGTAGCCACTGCCGTAAAACTTGAGGGAGGGGTGGATTTTGCGGCTGCCCACCCGCCAAAATCTCACATACCCACTTGTTTGTGCTGTGAATAGAAATGACAGTTGATGGGAAAAAGTGGCTAGAAGGCGCAACTTGCAGTGGCGATGAAACCTTGGAAAATATATAGGTATTATATAACGTTTTATACTTTTTAGGGTTTTGGAAAACGCTTTCGGAGCGACGACAAGGTGGAAAAAACAAATAGAGAGCTGAACAATTTAAAAGAAACAATAGATAACATGGTTGAGCGGGAACTACTTGACAATGCAACGTTTGTGGCATGCTGGGCAACGAAAATGGCGTTCTTTGCCTCCACGTGTGAACTGCTGGACCGTAGCGCACAGCAGATGGAACCAACGTACGTGTTATTTGTACCGCGCTCATTCAAACTGAACATGGTTTTTTAGGTTGTGCTGTCAGAAACAGGAGCAAGTCATCTTCTGACATCGCGATTGACGACATTTTCTCGCAGTATACCTGGCAGTCGTCAGAACTCGAATATATCTGATGATTACTGTCTCCAGGAAGGTAGAACCGTCCAAACATACCTCCATGGTGTCCTCCTCCAGCAGTGCTGACTTACGACGCGTCTCTACCGTTGTCGTGTGTCTCATGACCGCATCTGAACGCCTAGACTTTCGCAATTCGAATCACTGGAGCGGCAAACTTGTGAGTCAAAGGCATGGGCAGCAGTCGCCCGGGCGTCGTAATTTTGGGGTCCAGGACACTGGACAAAGGAGCTTGCTGCACCCCCACACTACGCCCTGGCTCTTCAGTGTGGTGATCTAACCTTGCAATTTTAGCCTCTAAAGTGTCACTACCTAGACATAACAAAACCTCCAAGGAAACTCACCATAGTCGACTGTGGACGACGCACCTTGGTCGACCGCTGGTTCCGTTACAAAGCTGGGTATAAGCCAGCGACTTGTGCTCAAGTTAGCGGAGAGGTTCCAATACTTAAGCCGACATGCAGGAATCATGTGACGATATGGTAGCACTCACTGATTTCTAGATGAAAACCTGCCTTTCAAACATAGAACGAGGCGCACTCAGTGGCCATCGGGTAATTTTAGCCAGTCAGTACCACTTTTCGCGACATCAGCCGTTATATTATTGTCTTATAAAACTTAATTGCGAGCGAATGGCGCAAGGAAATTTAAAAGGATCAGAACGCGGTCTCCTGAGGGTCTCGTCTGCACCTTTCAGCAAGTTACGAGCCACTTACATGCTGTATTTAATTCGTAATCGATCATTACGGAGCAAAAAAGCTTCGACAGTCTCGCAGTGAAGAACACTGTGACAAATTACTCCTAATATAACGGTTTGCGGTCTCTATCATGTTGTTCGTACCCTGCTCAAATCTTCCCCCTGGGAAAACGCTACCCATTGGTTTGTCAGGTGGAGCCAACTATGCTGGAGGTGGCTGTACAGTTTGGCGATTTTATGGCGAATTTGCCATAGACATAAATTGAAGCTTTCTTCAGATATGCCATATACAAGCCCTTTCAGGCGCTGAAGTAGGCTACCCTTGTTTTCAACTGAAACTGCCAATGTACTATTAAGGCGCTCCGTGAATTTTGAACAACGGGAAGTGAACACACATCCAATGAAAGTCCTTCTGTGTTGCCGTAAGTTGTGCCGCATGTCTGTTGCAGATAGCGGTTTGTACCTTCAGGAACTCCGGCATCGTTTTACAACAATATCGAACGACACGCCCGTACAATTCAACGGTTAAGTTTTCTCTAAAGATGTATTGCACACCCCGACATTTGCCATGAAAGTCTGTCACGACGCGCCATGATTAAACTGTGTGGTCGAACTGAACAGCACTACTTCATTATACATGTAAACAGGTCTCTCAGTTCATTAGGTTGGAAACCTAGAAATTTTGGTCGCCCAGTTTGGGAACAACGCACGACAGGTAAACAGCCGCGATTATCGGGTAACTTTTTGGCCACCTTTAGTTCCTTTGATGGCTGCGTAACTGCACAGCGTTGGTTTCTTACGTCTTGGTCAGTAGGTACTACATCCCAATGATAGCAATAGGTTTATTTCCAAAAATGTAGGGAGCATACCAATTGAGGCATGATCGGCTATTACAGCATAAATGTGGCGGACAACGACACAACGAGGGCAGGTAAGACTGGCTTACCTTGTGGCAAGTAATCGCAGATTGTGGAGAAAACAGAACAACGGAGCATGAGACGCGACTAGCCCAATGATGAAGCAGGTTGACTTGAACTAAAACTGAAAAATCGTTGCTGGCCGTGACTTACCGGCGGCGGTTGAGTAAATGGCCATAGTCACGAAAAACACAATTAAAGACGAGGAGATGGAGACATTCAAAGTAGAGACAGACGGCGAGATCCGTCTCAAAAAGCGGTTTACACCGAAAATGGGGTGACTCACCGGTGTCACTGACGGGGGAAGTCAGATGTAAAAGATGTCTGCGGGATGGGATGACGCTAATGCTTAGAGGCCAAACGAGCATCGTAAGTAGAATCGTTGAACATGTGGAAGGGGCATACTGAAATCGCAAAGCCGGAACGGTTAGGTCCGAACGTAGGGCTTAGTGGGTCAGATCGAATTCGTATCAAGGGTGGCTGGGACCAGCTAAACGGTTTGTTCGTACCTGCAGGCAAGGGAAAGAGTAAGCGAGAGAGCACTATCAGGAGAACTAAGGGACTAGTTGGGGCGTGCCATCACACTTGGTATGGCAGTGTCGTGCTATTATTATACCGACACACCTTGGTCTCATGACAGCTGCGTAACGGACGTCATGTTTGAGATGATCGGACTGGGGATGTGCCATTCTGAGGGCGGTGGGACCTTCGGTTGGCCATGGAGGTCGATTGTGGTAGAACAAAGCCGATGCATGACCATAAGCAGCTTTGGTTCGATTGGAGACCCGTTTAGATGCAAACACACTCCATTCCAGTTTGAGTGGATAACAACCATACACGGCGTCCGACGTGTTGTTGCTGTTGCAGTGGACTCGGGTGTAAAATTTCCTTGGAAGAGTGAGTTTGTAACAGCACACAAGCCGGAACGCCAGCTACACAGGAAATTATTAACTTTGTGGGGAGCACAGGCTGAAAGTCTAACAGAATGGTCAAATCCGAACGAAAGGTTCAGCAGATCATAATGAACGCGTCTAGGTGGCGGCTGGGGCCAGGTGAAGAGCTTGTTCGTATTCCATGTTAGTGGAACGAGTGGGCGAGAGGGTCCAGTCAAGAGTGGGAAGGGAATAGTTGCGGGTGTGCTATCAAACTAGGTATGGCAGTGCCGTGCCGTCAATGCACCGACAGGCCAGAGGGAGTGGATAACAGCCAGATAGGGCGTCCATATCAGGTATTGCCGAAGGTTGAAGCTTAGGATGACGAGTGAATGAGATGAGATCGGTAAAGTCTAGTAAGTTTGAGGAGACACCAGATGGGATAATGTGCATTAATAGAGATAAAACTTGACGTTTACCACAATTAGGGTGGTGACAACAAGCGATTAAATAAGACAGGCTAGGGGTAGCTTTGTACTCAGTAGACTAGCGATCAAGCAGTGTTTTCGTTCGCTAATATATGATATTATAGTACAAGGGATCTAGAACAAACCAGTCTAAGCACCCGGACGGGTGGTGTAATTAGGGAAATCAAACGTATAGGGACTGGCGGGAATGGACTTCCGAGATGATGGACAGGTTTATCTGGAATTTATTACGTAAGTTTGACAACACCACAGTCTGGGAGAAAAGATAAATGGTCACCATTCGCCAAAGCACTTAGATAAGCTTCAATTAACAAGTGGTGCATGGCGAAAAGAGCCTTTCGCCTGTCTTGTATGCTGGTAGTGGAGGATTGGGAATCTTGGTGTATATATGTATATGTATATCATTGTATGTGTCCACAACTGGGAGCAGTAAGTAAGTGCGTGTATTTTGTTTGGCTGGCGAAGTGGGATTTGGTGCTGTGCAACCCCAATTATGACGAAGGCAGCTACAGCTCTGCACGACGATGTAAGCCGTGGGCATCGCAGAGTATCTTCAAACTATCCTATCTGTGTTTTTTCAACCAAATTTTTAACAGACGAAAGGTCACTTTTTCACCGGCTGTATTTTGTGACGTTGCCAGTTAAGTGGTACAACTGTGGCCAGTCCATCCCAGCAGCAACAAACAGAAAACAGCAGTACAATTTTATTGATTTCCTGAATTAAAAGCCATGCTCAGAACCACCGGAGATGGGCGAAGCCCCCGTGCTACCGGAGGGGTGGCAAGTATACGAACGCACCATGGTCCAACGCAACAGGGCGACCTTCTCGGCAGGACGTGTCGACCACCACACGAGGTATTCATCCCTCGCGCATGCTACCAGATCTGCAAGGTGGCATGCCCCAAGCAGTTATAATTGGGGCTTGTGTATTAATAAAGAATTCCTGCTACCAGATACTTTATCCTCTCGGGGGGAAGGCCAGGCCAGTAGTGCAGCTCAGTTAGTTCGAACAGGCAAACATCAAACAGCAGGTCGCATAGGAAGCAAATGAGGCGGAAGCTTCTCTTGAGATAATGGAAGCAGGATGGAGATGCCCAGAGAGTGTGAACTGTGGCTTAACGATTACGGAGTGTGACCTGCCAAGCTAAGCGGAAGCGTACCGCAGTGTTAGGCGTACTAGTACTTAATGGGTTGTGCGGCGTATAATACGATCTCAGGAATAGGAACTTCTGACTTCCGTTTGGTTTATGTTGGCTTTGGCTAAACAAGATGAAGCATCACTCATTAACCAGAGCGGATAGAGTAGTCCAGGGCAAAAACCTAGTTCAAAGAAACCTGGTATAAGTAGCCTCGGGAAGAGGCCGGGCCAGTTGTAGGGCACACTCTGATCAAGCAGGCACCACGGATGACTGTTGCTTCATGCAAGTCAGAGGTAACAAAGTATAATGAGGGGAAGGTTTTATTTTTTAATTCTTTTTTCTTTTTTCGTCCACTAACCGTTCCTCCGTCAAACTCAAAGGTGACTTGGACTCGATTACCAAAGGAGATCAAGAGTAGTTGAGTATTAATTAAAGCGGCTGCCACTACACAGGTAGGAGATTTATCTACAGACTGTGAAAACGTATGTTGGTTTTTGATATTTCGAAGCCGATCGGGGAGACTGTTCCAGATGCAAGTATAGTAAACTAGGAAGAAGTGGCGTAGGTTCGTACGCGCTAGAGGGCACACTAAGAGGTTGCTGGTTTCACGGAATTTATAGCGAGTGTATGACTTTACGCTTGGCCTATTCTCTGCTACGAAAGCATATCGGTACAACAGACGGCGTAGAAGAGTTAGATTTAACTTAAACCATCTGAGCCACAGTGATTCAAGGCCCAAGATTACGCAGCGGGAGCGGTAAGACAGAGGGCTGGACCGTGAAAGTAACTTCTCAGGTGCTAGCCTGCAACTTTGGGCATAAAGGGAAGAGGAAGCAGGACAGGGTTCCACAGCTGGTCGCAAGCACAGCGTAAAAGTTGCCACCTTTGTGTCTCGAAGATAAAAGCAGCGTAATATTAGAAGGCAGAGCCCACTCGCTCGGGCGACCTGGAACTGGAATTTGTGAGAAAAGCTAAAGGTGCAAGAGTATCTGAGACCAAGGCCTTTAATCTCTGTGGAATGAGTGACAGGGTTCCCATTAATTGTGAATGTGTCAGCTGGGACGGAGGAGCGGCAGGAGGTTATGTGGGACTTGGAAGAAGGGAAACTTAGGCTATAGGCAGTTGACCATCGAGTCAGAGAGTCTAAGTCTTGTTGGATCTGGCGAGAGGCAAGAGTTTCAGCAGAGGGAGAAATTGTGTACGCGATTTTTATATCGTCCACGAAAAGGAAGGTTTTATCATGGGACACGGCGCCAAAGACGTCGTTAATATACAGTAGGAAGACGATGGGGCCTGGCACGCCCACTTGAATGACTCCACTGGTGATCGATAGTGGTTGTTTGTCACCAATTTGTGTTACCTGTGCCCTATCAGTTGGGTAGATGAACCACTGAAATAAGGGTCCAGTGATGCCAACAGAACTAAGTTTCTTCAGCAGAGATTCATGATGGACCTGGTTAGAAGCTTTTTGGATAGCCAAATAGACTGCCACAATGGAGTTCCGGAATCGTAGGCTGCTTTGGAGGTCTCAAAGAAGAGAAGCTGACAGCCGTTGACGAATCCATGGGACGGGAGTCAATACTGTCCGTCATCTTTGGCATTTGTAGCTAGGAGGAACCTGGTTAATGGGCCTTTGACCAAACATTCAAGGGTTCGTATTAAAGGGGGGTATGTTGGATCTCTCTGTAGTTGAAGTAGTTTGTCTAGATTCGGATTCGAGATGAGGGCGGACAACAGATTGTTTCCACTGGGAGGGAACGATTCCAGATTTGATCCATGACGTAGCCACGGATTTCACTGTTACAATAAAAGTTTTCCATCAACGTGAAAATCTGTGACCCATGCTCTTCCGTTACTCTACGATTTGTGTAATAAATACAAGGAAGCTGTTCGAATGTAATGTGAGGTGCCTCAACTTTAGGGTCGATGCCCGCCACTGTCCCCATTATAAACCAGGCATACCATTGCATCCGAAGTCTGCTTGCCTGAGGGCGTAAACACTAATAAAACTCTTCACAGATACTTTGGCTTAGAACAGCCACTCCGCTTGTTGTGGATACACAAATGTTGCACACAGTAAAGTTGTGTTGAGATGGTATTAGCACGCGCCACATCGCCATATGCCGTTCTCGAAATATGCTATTCTGAATTATGTAGCTTATTTCAGTTTGCTGCTGGAATTGAGACAACCTGACCTGAAAAACGCCAAGGGTGGGGAATGTCCCCAAACCAACCATTTCGTTGAACACCTCGGCAAGATCAAAACCGGGAGTAACACTGACCACCGTTATTGCTGCTCACAAACGCGTCTACCATTTTGCGGATCCATGCTTTATACCACAGCCACTATCGGGTTTGAGTCACATGACACGGCGCAGTCAATTATTTGCTTGAGTTTGGCTTGTAAATGAATGGGCTCTCATAGGAAGCCGCCTGACACCTGGTATCTAAGGTGTGTTCTGGGATTGTCTCGCGCAGGTTAGCCCTATAACGAGAGACAATGTTATGGGAGAATAAAGCCGTACCTTAAAGCTGGTTCTGGCGCAGTGCCACTCTTTCAAAAGTAAAACGTTTGTCGTTTTTCTAGATCTGAAGGCCCCTATTGACTGGATCATCAGGGGGCAAGGCGGTGCATGGAGATAAAAGTGTGTTGTATATTTTCATCCGTTATATGGACACACGGACGCCTTGCCTATCAAACGCGCGGGAATGCTCAAAAAACAGCCAAACGCACGTTCGCCCTAATTCCTTGAAAAACAACGAATCCAGGCCTCCAAAAATGGTGCTGCACGGTCTACAAGCAGCAACCATCAAAAGTTTCAACCAAAATTCGCAAAATCGACGCCATCTAATAGCAAGGGGCTCGCACAACCCGGTCTCCCAAGGGTCAAAGCTTCTTCTGCGAACGAACAGCGTTCCTCAGAAACCACGGTAGGAAGCAGAAAAGTACGCCACAGAGGCATCCTCGAAACTTTGGACTCAAACCCGATGTACTGCTATTAAATCTGTTACCCTGTCTGGTGGTACACCTCCCGGCTCTCTACCTTTGGATGCAGCAAAGATGATGATGAAGTGCTTGTCCACAAACTGCCTCAGCCTTTTCAATAAAATTTGCGATATTCAACAGTCGGCCTGCCTTAAAAATCCGACCATCATCGCACTTGCAGAAACCTTGCTCACACCGGACGTCTCTGAGGCTGAAATCCCGGTAGACGGCAACTCAATTTTACGAACTGACTCGAAACAAGAGAGAGAAGGTGGAGTTGCTCTGGCTTACGTGCCGCCTTGTCCATCCCGATTGTCTTCTCCGACACCACTACTGTACCTTTTTGTGGATTCAAATCCCGTTGCGTGTGACCGATTCCCTTCTTAGCGTGGTCTACCGCTGCCCCTCAAATTCACCGGAGGATGGCCACTTCCTGATAGTCACATGGACAACTCTCCTCCAGCTAAAACTTTACGAATGTCTTTCTGGTAGGTGATTTTAATGCCCTAAAGGCCTCCTGCGTGGAGTTCCAGCGCATCGGGTCAAGTGAACATTTTGCACCGACGCTGACCAAAGTAGTTCAACAGGTTGCTTGGACTAAACACGTCGCCGCACCTACCGGATACTGCGCAGGCCAACTACCATACCTACTGGATTTGGTTGTCACCAACGAAAGAGTCTACATTGCACAAGTGTTAATTAAGGCTCCACTAAGACATAGAGATCATTGTGTGCTGACCTTTGATTCCATCTGCTATTGAGCCAGGAACCCACGACCTCAAATGTGAATTCGAAACTCCTGCGTTTGCTTGGTCCGTACGTGACACGTCCGTCCAATTGACGTGAAGCTTGGTTATCAGGAGCGGCGGGCCTCCAAATACATCACCTTGAGAAGGCTGTTCAACCAACCGCTGCTTTGACCTAGATGTGACGACTAATGTAAGTGCTGTTGCATGCCGGCCTGTCCCTGGGGATATAAGAATGCCGATCTGATATCTGGTGCCCTCCACTTCGGAGGTATGTCACGGTTGTCCGGTGTCCCATGCAGCGTGGTTCTGTTACGGAGCCACAGTCTTGTCTGAAGTTGGTTTCCTTGACGTGGCAGTGCTTATGATCTTATTGGTGCATTGTGCTTGACGTAGTATTTGACCCTGCGTCCATAGTGGAGACCATTCCCCATATCCTCGAATCAGTATCTGGGCTCCGTATGGCCGTTGTGGTGTCAATTCAGCTAGCCCCACTTTTTTACTCTCCGGATAGCATTGGGACGATCCGCGTGAACCCGGGGTTATAGACTGGAGGGTTCCGACCGTGGGTGTAGCGTTGCAGGCTGCTGGCCGGATTCGCCAAAATTGGCTGAGGTGAGAGGGTTACTTGCGCCGAAAGCCAGGAGCTGAATAGCCGCTGCGTCGCGCATGCTCCCTCTGGTCTCTGGTTTGGCTGTGACTGTTGCGACCACAAAACAGTCAGGATGTGGTGTTCTCGTGAACGTATTGCAGCCACCTGCAGTAATTTCGTCACAAACGGCATTGAGGGGTTGGTTCAAGAGTTGAAGCTCAGTAATTCAATCCAGACCCAAGAGACCAAGGCCTGCATAGTTTGTGAGTTAGAAAGTACCATTGAGTCGAATCCCCCCTGAACGTTACGGAATAGTTCAGCTTCCCTGTCGGTTTGAGGTTTTCACTAGGCACACTACGAACATTGCACTTTGTGTGCTCCACTGGTGGCCCTCCAAATACGTCCCAGGTTTGTTTTGAAGTCACAGTGTGGTCGGAACGTGTATCATGTTGGTGGGTAACCGGGATACCATTGATATATCCTGTGGCGAGTTTACGTCGACCGGGTGATTCCATCCTGACCGCAGCGGTCATTGCTCCTGCCTGTGTCCTATTGTCGTGTCGGTGTTTGCGCGAGCTCCTGAAGCTGTCTCTGCGGTATTTTCTTTGTGACCCTTTTGACTGCACTTGATGCACCTGTGGTTCCGGTAGGGACAGTGGCGTGAACAATGCCATTCTTCACGAAACCAACAGGGTGTGGTAGTTTGCCTTGGAGTTCACTTAGAATTTGGTTGATTTTAGAAGTTACTTTGCATACCATGTCAGGCTAAGAGAATTTGGAATGTCCAAGTAATGCAGCATCAGCCTTGAGATTGATAAAACACTTGCATTCGGTGGTGATTTTCTGAAGCATCAACTCTGAATCCTGTTCAACTGGATTCAGTAGCCGGGTCCGTTTATCTGCATGATGTGGCGGTTGAAGACCAGCCACGAAAATGAGACACTTGAATTAATCCTTGGCCATGGTGTTGAGCTGGAAGCGCTCGCATTCTCTGTTGGCCACACCGGTATAAGTGATGAAATCTTCAGTGTCCCTTGTGGTAATCTTGAGACACTGATAACAAATATTGGACAAGGAACTTTTCTAACAAAATATTTATGCCGGTATCTTGGCAGTATCTGCAAAACGAACGTCACGAGGGAGTTTGGGGAGTATCTAATTTGTGAACCGATCATGTTCAGCTTTCCCCAGGTTCCGCAGCAAAATTTGAACTTCCCATGCATCATAAAACTGGGCAAAGTCAGTTCGAAACATGTTCTCATATTTCTTGAAATAATAATAATAATAATGTTTATTCCCAACTGGTGGGTGGCATACCGTCAGGCATGATCATAATATTACAGTCAAAATAAAAGTACGACTGAAGGGTTGCGAGTACAGGGGACTGCGTAGAAAAGGAGCAGCGTCATAACCGGTGGGCGTAATGCGATATGATAGTAATAGGTTTCATTTCCCGACATGTAGATAGCATGCTGATGGAGGCATGATCGAGTCGTTACAACCAGATCACGGCAGAAAACAACACAACGGGCATGTTTATTACGTGAGAAGTCACCACAGATGTAGGAACGGGGAAAAAACGATGGCAATGAGCGTGAGGCACGACCAGTTCAAAGATGAACCGCCTGACCTGAACTAAAACTGAAAACCGTTGCTGGCCATGAGTGGCCTT